>JAPTYO010000014.1:23441514-23551059 GCA_036873135.1 Clarkia xantiana subsp. parviflora
TACCTAGGCTTTATTGCCATCTTAGGCACATAGTTTGAAAATTGAGATTGTAGACGCCGATCTTCTATCAAGTTTTCGACGTACACGGATTTATTTCCATCTTGGGCACATAATATCGACAATCAAGATTGTAGACGCCGATCTTATATCGATTTGTCGACGTACCAAGGCTTTATTGCCATCTTGGGCACATAATGCCGACAATCGAGATTTTAGATACTGATCCTCTTCGAGTTTAAGACGTACCTAGGCTTTATTGGCATCTAGGGCACATAATGTCGACAATCGAGATTGTAGACACGGATTTCTATCGATTTGTAGATGTAGCTCGGCTTTATTGCCATCTTGGGCACATAATATTGACAATTTAGATTGTAGACGCCGATCTTCTATCGAGTTGTCAATGTACCTAGGCTTAATTGTCATCTTGGGCACATAATGTCGAAAATCGAGATTGTAGTCACATCTTCATCGAGTTGTTGACGTACCAAGGCTTTATTTCCATCTTTGGCACAAAATGTCGACAATCGAGATTGTAGACCCGATCCACTATCGAGTTGTCTACGTACCTAGGCTTATTGCCATCTTTTGCACATAATGTAGACAATCTAGATTGTCGACGCCGATCTTCTATCGAGTTGTCGACGTACCTAGGCTTTATTGTCATCTTGGGCACATAATGTCGACAATTGAGATTGTAGACGCCGATCTTCTATCGAGTTGTCGAAGTACCTCGGCTTTACTGCCATCTTGGGCACATAATGTCGACAATCGAGATTGTAGACGCTGATGTTCTATCGAGTTGTCGACGTACCTAGGCTTTATTGCCATCTTGGGCACATAATGTCGAAAATCGAGATTTTAGACGCTAATCTTATCGAGTTATCGACGTACCTAGGCTTTATTGCCATCTTGGGCACATAATGTCGACAATCGAGATTGTAGGTGCAGATCCTCTATCGAGTTTTAGACGTACATAGGCTTTATTGCCATCTTGGGCACATAATGTCGACAATCGAGATTGTAGAGCCGATCTTCTATCGAATTGTAAACCTAGCTCGGCCTATTGCCATCTTGGGCATATAATATTGACAATCGATTTTGTAGACGGCGATCTTCTATCGAGTTGTCGACGTATCTAGGCTTTATTTCCATATTGGGCACATAATGTCGACAATCGAGATTGTGGACGCCGATCTTCATCGAGTTGTCGACGTACCTAGGCTTTATTGCCATATTGGGCACACAATGTCGACAATCGAGATTGTAGATGCAGATACTCTATAGAGTTTTGACGTACCTAGGCTTTATTGTCATCTTGGGCACATAGTTTTGAAAATTGAGATTGTAGACGCCGATATTCTATCGAGTTGTCGACGTATCACGGCTTATTTCCATCTTGGGCACATAATTTCGACAATCAAGATTGTAGACGCCGATATTCTATCGAGTACCTAGGCTTTATTTCCATCTTGGGCACATAATGTTGACAATCGAGATTTTAGACGTAGATCTCATCGAGTTGTCGACGAATCTATGCTTTTGCTATCTAGGGCACATAATGTTGACAATCGAGATTGTAGATGCAAATCCTTCTACGAGTTTAAGACGACTACTTAGGCTTTATTGCCATATTGGGCACATAATGTCGACAATCGAGATTGTAGACGCCGATCTTCTATCGATTTGTAGACGTAGCTCGGCTTTATTTCCATCTTGGGCACATAATATTGACAATTGAAATTTTGGACGTCGATCTTGGGTTGTCAACGTACCTAGGCTTTATTGCCATCTTGGGTACATAATGTCGACAATCGAGATTGATTTAGACGCCGATCTTCTATCGAGTTTTCGACGTACCTAGGCTTTATTGCCATCTTGGGCACTAATAATGTCGACAATCGAGATTTGGACGCCTATCTTCATCGAGTTGTCGACGTACCTAGGCTTTATTGGCATCTGGGCACATTATGTCGACAATCGAGATTGTAGACGCCGATCTTCTATCGATTTGTAGTGTAGCTCGGCTTTATTGCCATCTTGGGCACATAATATTGACAATTGAGATTGTAGACGCCGATCTTCTATCGAGTTGTCAACGTACTAGGCTTTATTGTCATCTTGGGCACATAATTTCGAAAATCGAGATTGTAGTCACCAATCTTCATCGAGTTGTCGACGTACCTTGGCTTTATTTCCATCTTTGGCACAAAATGTCGACAATCGAGATTGTAGATGCCGATCCACTATCGAGTTGTCTACGTACCTAGGCTTTATTGCCATCTTTTGGCACAAAATGTAGACAATCTAGATTGTCGACGGGATCTTCTATCGAGTTGTCGACGTACCTAGGCTTTATTGTCATCTTGGGCACATAATGTCGACAATTGAGATTGTAGACGCCGATCTTCTATCGAGTTGTCGACGTACCTAGGCTTTATTGCCATCTTGGGCACATAATGTCGACAATCGAGATTGTAGACGCTGATGTTCATCGAGTTGTCGACGTACCTAGGCTTTATTTCATCTTGGGCAAATCATGTCGACAATCGAGATTTTTGACGTACTAGGCTTTATTGCCATCTTAGGCACATAGTTTTGAAAATTGAGATTGTAGACGCCGATCTTCTATCAAGTTTTCGACGTACCACGGCTTTATTTCCATCTTGGGCACATAATATCGACAATCAAGATTGTAGACGCCGATCTTATGAATTTGTCGACGTACCAAGGCTTTATTGCCATCTTGGGCACATAATGCGACGACAATCGAGATTTTAGATACTGAACCTCTATCGAGTTTAAGACGTACCTAGGCTTTATTGCCATCTAGGGCACATAATGTCGACAATCGAGATTGTAGACGCGGATCTTCTATCGATTGTAGACGTACCTCGGCTATTGCCATCTTGGGCACATAATGTTGACAATCGAGATTGTAGACGCCGATCTCTATCGATTTGTAGATGTAGCTCGGCTTTATTGCCATCTTGGGCACATAATATTGACAATTTAGATTGTAGACGCCGATCTTCTATCGAGTTGTCAACGTACCTAGGATTAATTGTCATCTTGGGCACATAATGTCGAAAATCGAGATTGTAGTCACCAATCTTCATCGAGTTGTTGACGTACCAAGGCTTTATTTCCATCTTTGGCACAAAATGTCGACAATCGAGATTGTAGACGCCGATCCACTATCGAGTTGTCTACGTACCTAGGCTTTATTGCCATCTTTTGCACATAATGTAGACAATCTAGATTGTCGACGCCGATCTTCTATCGAGTTGTCGACGTACCTAGGCTTTATTTTCATCCTGGGCACATAATGTCGACAATTGAGATTGTAGACGCCGATCTTCTATCGAGTTGTCGAAGTACCTCGGCTTTACTGCCATCTTGGCACATAATGTCGACAATCGAGATTGTAGACGCTGATGTTCTATCGAGTTGTCGACGTACCTAGGCTTTATTGCCATCTTGGGCACATAATGTCGAAAATCGAGATTTTAGACGCTAATCTTTATCGAGTTATCGACGTACCTAGGCCTCATTGCAATCTTGGGCACATAATGTCGACAATCGAGATTGTAGGTGCAGATCCTCTATCCATTTTAGACGTACCTAGGCTTTATTGCCATCTTGGGCACATAATGTCGACAATCGAGATTGTAGACGCAGATCTTCTATCGAATTGTAAACCTAGCTCGGCCTTATTGCCATCTTGGGCATATAATATTGACAATCGATTTTGTAGACGTCGATCTTCTATCGAGTTGTCGACGTATCTAGGCTTTATTTCCATATTGGGCACAGAATGTCGACAATCGAGAATGTGGACGCCGATCTTCATCGAGTTGTCGACGTACCTAGGCTCTATTGCCATATTGGGCACACAATGTCGACAATCGAGATTGTAGATGCAGATACTCTATAGAGTTTTTGACGTACCTAGGCTTTATTGTCATCTTGGGCACATAGTTGAAAATCGAGATTGTAGACGCCGATATTCTATCGAGTTGTCGACGTATCACGGCCTTATTTCCATCTTGGGCACATAATTTCGACAATCAAGATTGTAGACGCCGATATTCTATCGAGTACCTAGGCTTTATTTCCATCTTGGGCACATAATGTTGACAATCGAGATTTTAGACGTAGATCTTCATCGAGTTGTCGACGAACCTATGCTTTATTGCTATCTAGGGCACATAATGTTGACAATCGAGATTGTAGATGAAATCCTTCTAGAGTTTAAGACGTACTTAGGCTTTATTGCCATATTGGGCACATAATGTCGACAATCGAGATTGTAGACGCCGATCTTCTATCGATTTGTAGACGTAGCTCGGCTTTATTTCCATCTTGGGCACATAATATTGACAATCGAAATTTTTGGACGTCGATCTTGGGTTGTCAACGTACCTAGGCTTTATTGCCATCTTGGGTACATAATGTCGACAATCGAGATTGTAGACGCCGATCTTCTATCGAGTTTTCGACGTACCTAGGCTGTATTGCCATCTTAGGCTCATAATGTCGACAATCGAGATTTTGGACGCCTATCTTCATCGAGTTGTCGACGTACCTAGGCTTTACTGGCATCTAGGGCACATTATGTCGACAATCGAGATTGTAGACGCCGATCTTCTATCGATTTGTAGATGTAGCTCGGCTTTATTGCCATCTTGGGCACATAATATTGGCAGTTGAGATTGTAGACGCCGATCTTCTATCGAGTTGTCAACGTACCTAGGCTTAATTGTCATCTTGGGCACATAATTTCGAAAATCGAGATTGTAGTCCCCAATCTTGATCGAGTTGTATACGTACCTAGGCTTTATTTCCATCTTTGGCACAAAATGTCGACAATCGAGATTGTAGATGCCGATCCACTATCGAGTTGTCTACGTACCTAGGCTTTATTGCCATCTTTTGTACAAAATGTAGACAATCTACATTGTCGACGGCGATCTTCTATCGAGCTGTCGACGTACCTAGGCTTTATTGTCATCTTGGGCACATAATGTCGACAATTGAGATTGTAGACGCCGATCTTCTATCGAGTTGTCGAAGTACCTCGGCTTTACTGCCATCTTGGGCACATAATGTCGACAATCGAGATTGTAGACGCTGATGTTCTATCGAGTTGTCGACGTACCTAGGCTTTATTTCCATCTTGGGCACATAATGTCGACAATCGAGATTTTTTACGCTGATCTTTATCGAGTTATCGACGTACCTAGGCCTTATTGAAATCTTGGGCACATAATGTCGACAATCGAGATTGTAGGTGCAGATCCTCTATCGATTTTTAGACGTACCTAGGCTTTATTGCCATCTTGGGCACATAATGTCGACAATCGAGATTGTAGACGCCGATCTTCTATCGAATTGTAAACCTAGCTCGGCTTTATTGCCATCTTGGGCATATAATATTGACAATCGAGTTTGTAGACGCCGATCTTCTATCGAGTTGTCGACGTACCTAGACTTTATTGCCATATTGGGCACAGAATGTCGACAATCGAGATTGTGGACGCCGATCTTCATCGAGTTGTCGACGTACCTAGGCTTTATTGCCATATTGGGCACACAATGTCGACAATAGAGATTGTAGATGCAAATCCTCTAACGATTTTAAGACGTACTTAGGCTTTATTGCCATACTGGGCACATAATGTCGACAATCGAGATTGTAGACGCCGATCTTCTATCGATTTGTAGACGTAGCTCGGCTTTATTGCCATCTTGGGCACATAATATTGACAATCGAGATTTTAGACGCCGATCTTGGTTGTCAACGTACCTAGGCTTTATTGCCATCTTGGGTACATAATGTCGACACTCGAGATTGTAGACGCCGAGCTTCTATCGAGTTTTCGACGTACCTAGACTGTATTGCCTTCTTGGGCACATAATGTCGACAATCGAGATTGTGGACGCCTATCTTCATCGAGTTGTCGACGTACCTAGGCTTTATTGCCATCTTGGGCACATAATGTCGACAATCGAGATTGTAGATGCAGATACTCTATCGAGTTTTTGACGTACCTAGGCTTTATTGCCATCTTAGGCACATAGTTTTGAAAATTGAGATTGTAGATGCCGATCTTCTATCAAGTTTTCGACGTACCACGGATTTATTTCCATCTTGGGCACATAATATCGACAATCAAGATTGTAGACGCCGATCTTATATCGATTTGTCGACGTACCAAGGCTTTATAGCCATCTTGGGCACATAATGCCGACAATCGAGATTTTAGATACTGATCCTCTATCGAGTTTAAGACATACCTAGGCATTATTGGCATCTAGGGCACATAATGTCGACAATCGAGATTGTAGACACGGATCTTCTATCGATTTGTAGATGTAGCTCGGCTTTATTGCCATCTTGGGCACATAATATTGACAATTTAGATTGTAGACGCCGATCTTCTATCGAGTTGTCAATGTACCTAGGCTTAATTGTCATCTTGGGCACATAATGTCGAAAATCGAGATTGTAGTCACCAATCTTCATCGAGTTGTTGACGTACCTAGGCTTTATTTCCATCTTTGGCACAAAATGTCGACAATCGAGATTGTAGATGCCGATCCACTATCGAGTTGTCTACGTACCTAGGCTTTATTGCCATCTTTTGCACATAATGTAGACAATCTAGATTGTCGACGCCGATCTTCTATCGAGTTGTCGACGTACCTAGGCTTTATTTTCATCCTGGGCACATAATGTCGACAATTGAGATTGTAGACGCCGATCTTCTATCGAGTTGTCGAAGTACCTCGGCTTTACTGCCATCCTGGGCACATAATGTCGACAATCGACATTGTAGACGCTGATGTTCTATCGAGTTGTCGACGTACCTAGGCTTTATTGCCATCTTGGGCACATAATGTCGAAAATCGAGATTTTAGACGCTAATCTTTATCGAGTTATCGACGTACCTAGGCCTCATTGCAATCTTGGGCACATAATGTCGACAATCGAGATTGTAGGTGCAGATCCTCTATCGATTTTTAGACGTACCTAGGCTTTATTGCCATCTTGGGCACATAATGTCGACAATCGAGATTGTAGACGCCGATCTTCTATCGAATTGTAAACCTAGCTCGGCCTTATTGCCATCTTGGGCATATAATATTGACAATCGATTTTGTAGACGTCGATCTTCTATCGAGTTGTCGACGTATCTAGGCTTTATTTCCATATTGGGCACAGAATGTCGACAATCGAGATTGTGGACGCCGATCTTCATCGAGTTGTCGACGTACCTAAGCTTTATTGCCATATTGGGCACACAATGTCGACAATCGAGATTGTAGATGCAGATACTCTATAGAGTTTTTGACGTACCTAGGCTTTATTGTCATCTTGGGCACATAGTTTTGAAAATTGAGATTGTAGACGCCGATATTCTATGAGTTGTCGTCGTATCACGGCCTTATTTCCATCTTGGGCACATAATTTCGACAATCAAGATTGTAGACGCCGATATTCTATCGAGTACCTAGGCTTTATTTCCATCTTGGGCACATAATGTTGACAATCGAGATTTTAGACGTCGATCTTCATCGAGTTGTCGACGAACCTATGCTTTATTGCCATCTAGGGCACATAATGTTGTCAATCGAGATTGTAGATGCAAATCCTTTAACGAGTTTAAGACGTACTTAGGCTTTATTGCCATATTGGGCACATAATGTCGACAATCGAGATTGTAGACGCCGATCTTCTATCGATTTGTAGACGTAGCTCGGCTCTATTTCCATCTTGGGCACATAATATTGACAATCGAGATTTAAGACGCCGATCTTGGGTTGTCAACGTACCTAGGCTTTATTGCCATCTTGGGTACATAATGTCGACAATCGAGATTGTAGACGCCGATCTTCTATCGAGTTTTCGACGTACCTAGGCTGTATTGCCATCTTAGGCTCATAATGTCGACAATCGAGATTGTGGACGCCTATCTTCATCGAGTTGTCGACGTACCTAGGCTTTATTGGCATCTAGGGCACATTATGTCGACAATCGAGATTGTAGACGCCGATCTTCTATCGATTTGTAGATGTAGCTCGGCTTTATTGCCATCTTGGGCACATAATATTGACAGTTGAGATTGTAGACGCCGATCTTCTATCGAGTTGTCAACGTACCTAGGCTTAATTGCCATCTTGGGCACATAATGTCGACAATCGAGATTGTAGATGCAGATACTCTATCGAGTTTTTGACGTACCTAGGCTTTATTGCCATCTTAGGCACATAGTTTTGAAAATTGAGATTGTAGACGCCGATCTTCTATCAAGTTTTCGACGTACCACGGATTTATTTCCATCTTGGGCACATAATATCGACAATCAAGATTGTAGACGCCGATCTTATATCGATTTGTCGACGTACCAAGGCTTTATTGCCATCTTGGGCACATAATGCCGACAATCGAGATTTTAGATACTGATCCTCTATCGAGTTTAAGACATACCTAGGCTTTATTGGCATCTAGGGCACATAATGTCGACAATCGAGATTGTAGACACGGATCTTCTATCGATTTGTAGATGTAGCTCGGCTTTATTGCCATCTTGGGCACATAATATTGACAATTTAGATTGTAGACGCCGATCTTCTATCGAGTTGTCAATGTACCTAGGCTTAATTGTCATCTTGTGCACATAATGTCGAAAATCGAGATTGTAGTCACCAATCTTCATCGAGTTGTTGACGTACCTAGGCTTTATTTCCATCTTTGGCACAAAATATCGACAATCGAGATTGTAGATGCTGATCCACTATCGAGTTGTCTACGTACCTAGGCTTTATTGCCATCTTTTGCACATAATGTAAACAATCTAGATTGTCGACGCCGATCTTCTATCGAGTTGTCGACGTACCTAGGCTTTATTTTCACCCTGGGCACATAATGTCGACAATTGAGATTGTAGACGCCGATCTTCTATCGAGTTGTCGAAATACCTCGGCTTTACTGCCATCTTGGGCACATAATGTCGACAATCGAGATTGTAGACGCTGATGTTCTATCGAGTTGTCGACGTACCTAGGCTTTATTGCCATCTTGGGCACATAATGTCGAAAATCGAGATTTTAGACGCTAATCTTTATCGAGTTATCGACGTACCTAGGCCTCATTGCAATCTTGGGCACATAATGTCGACAATCGAGATTGTAGGTGCAGATCCTCTATCGATTTCTAGACGTACCTAGGCTTTATTGCCATCTTGGGCACATAATGTCGACAATCGAGATTGTAGTCGCCGATCTTCTATCAAATTGTAAACCTAGCTCGGCCTTATTGCCATCTTGGGCATATAATATTGACAATCGATTTTGTAGACGCCGATCTTCTATCGAGTTGTCGACGTATCTAGGCTTTATTTCCATATTGGGCACAGAATGTCGACAATCGAGATTGTGGACGCCGATCTTCATCGAGTTGTCGACGTACCAAGGCTTTATTGCCACATTGGTCACACAATGTCGACAATCGAGATTGTAGATGCAGATACTCTATAGGGTTTTTGACGTACCTAGGCTTTATTGTCATATTGGGAAAATAGTTTTGAAAATTGAGATTGTAGACGCCGATCTTCTATCGAGTTGTCGACGTATCAAGGCTTTATTTCCATCTTGGGCACATAATTTCGACAATCAAGATTGTAGACGCCGATATTCTATCGAGTTGTCGACGTACCTAGACTTTATTTCCATCTTGGGCACATAATGTCGAAAATCGAGATTTTAGACGTCGATCTTCATCGAGTTGTCGATGAACCTATGCTTTATTGCCATCTAGGGCACATAATGTTGACAATCAAGATTGTAGATGCAAATCCTCTAACGAGTTTAAGACGTACTTAGACTTTATTGCCATACTGGGCACATAATGTCGACAATCGAGATTGTAGACGCCGATCTTCTATCGATTTGTAGACGTAGCTCGGCTTTATTGCCATCTTGGGCACATAATATTGACAATCGAGATTTTAGACGCCGATCTTGGGTTGTCAACATACCTAGGCTTTATTGCCATCCTGGGCACATAATGTCGACAATCGAGATTGTAGACGCCGATCTTCTATCGAGTTGTCGATGTACCTAGGCTTTACTGCCATCTTGGGCACATAATGTCGAAAATCGAGATTGTAGACGCCTATCTTCATCGAGTTCTCGACGTACCTAGGCTTTATTGCCATCTTGGGCACATGATGTCGACAATCGAGATTGTAGATGCAGATACTCTATCGAGTTTTTGACGTACCTAGGCTTTATTGCCATCTTAGGCACATAGTTTTGAAAATTGAGATTGTAGACGCCGATCTTCTATCAAGTTTTCGACGTACCACGGATTTATTTCCATCTTGGGCACATAATATCGACAATCAAGATTGTAGACGCCGATCTTATATCGATTTGTCGACGTACCAAGGCTTTATTGCCATCTTGGGCACATAATGCCGACAATCGAGATTTTAGATACTGATCCTCTATCGAGTTTAAGAGATACCTAGGCTTTATTGGCATCTAGGGCACATAATGTCGACAATCGAGATTGTAGACACGGATCTTCTATCGATTTGTAGATGTAGCTCGGCTTTATTGCCATCTTGGGCACATAATATTGACAATTGAGATTGTAGACGCCGATCTTCTATCGAGTTGTCAACATACCTAGGCTTAATTGTCATCTTGGGCACATAATGTCGAAAATCGAGATTGTAGTCACCAATCTTCATCGAGTTGTTGACGTACCTAGGCTTTATTTCCATCTTTGGCAAAAAATGTCGACAATCGAGATTGTAGATGCCGATCCACTATCGAGTTGTCTACGTACCTAGGCTTTATTGCCATCTTTTGCACATAATGTAGACAATCTAGATTGTCGACGCCGATCTTCTATCGAGTTGTCGACGTACCTAGGCTTTATTTTCATCCTGGGCACATAATGTCGACAGTTGAGATTGTAGACGCCGATCTTCTATCGAGTTGTCGAAGTACCTCGGCTTTACTGCCATCTTGGGCACATAATGTCGACAATCGAGATTGTAGACGCTGATGTTCTATCGAGTTGTCGACGTACCTAGGCTTTATTGCCATCTTGGGCACATAATGTCGAAAATCGAGATTTTAGACGCTAATCTTTATCGAGTTATCGACGTACCTAAGCCTCATTGCAATCTTGGGCACATAATGTCGACAATCGAGATTGTAGGTGCAGATCCTCTATCGATTTTTAGACGTACCTAGGCTTTATTGCCATCTTAGGCACATAATGTCGACAATCGAGATTGTAGACGCCGATCTTCTATCGAATTGTAAACCTAGCTCGGCCTTATTGCCATCTTGGGCATATAATATTGACAATCGATTTTGTAGACGCCGATCTTCTATCGAGTTGTCGACGTATCTAGGCTTTATTTCCATATTGGGCACAGAATGTCGACAATCGAGATTGTGGACGCCGATCTTCATCGAGTTGTCAACGTACCTAGGCTTTATTGCCATATTGGGCACACAATGTCGACAATCGAGATTGTAGATGCAGATACTCTATAGAGTTTTTGACGTACCTAGGCTTTATTGTCATCTTGGGCACATAGTTTTGAAAATTGAGATTCTAGACGCCGATATTCTATCGAGTTGTCGACGTATCACGACCTTATTTCCATCTTGGGCACATAATTTCGACAATCAAGATTGTAGACGCCGATATTCTATCGAGTACCTAGGCTTTATTTCCATCTTGGGCACATAATGTTGACAATCGAGATTTTAGACGTCGATCTTCATCGAGTTGTCGACGAACCTATGCTTTATTGCCATCTAGGGCACATAATGTTGACAATCGAGATTGTAGATGCAAATCCTCTAACGAGTTTAAGACGTACTTAGGCTTTATTGCCATATTGGGCACATAATGTCGACAATCGAGATTGTAGACGCCGATCTTCTATCGATTTGTAGACGTAGCTCGGCTTTATTTCCATCTTGGGCACATAATATTGACAATCGAGATTTTAGACGCCGATCTTGGGTTGTCAAAGTACCTAGGCTTTATTGCCATCTTGGGTACATAATGTCGACAATCGAGATTGTAGACGCCGATCTTCTATCGAGTTTTCGACGTACCTAGGATGTATTGCCATCTTAGGCTCATAATGTCGACAATCGAGATAGAGGACGCCTATCTTCATCGAGTTGTCGACGTACCTAGGCTTTATTGGCATCTAGGGCACATTATGTCGATAATCGAGATTGTAGACGCCGATCTTCTATCGATTTGTAGATGTAGCTCGGCTTTATTGCCATCTTGGGCACATAATATTGACAGTTGAGATTGTAGACGCGGATCTTCTATCGAGTTGTCAACGTACCTAGGCTTAATTGTCATCTTGGGCACATAATTTCGAAAATCGAGATTGTAGTTACCAATCTTCATCGAGTTTTAGACGTACCTAGGCTTTATTTCCATCTTTGGCACAAAATGTCGACAATCGAGATTGTAGATGCCGATCCACTATCGAGTTGTCTACGTACCTAGGCTTTATTGCCATCTTTTGCACATAATGTAGACAATCTAGATTGTCGACGCCGATCTTCTATCGAGTTGTCGACGTACCTAGGCTTTATTGTCATCTTTGGCACATAATGTCGACAATTGAGATTGTAGACACCGATCTTCTATCGAGTTTTCGAAGTACCTCTGCTTTACTGCCATCTTGGGCACATAATGTCGACAATCGAGATTGTAGACGCTGATGTTCTATCGAGTTGTCGACGTACCTAGGCTTTATTGCCATCTTGGGCACATAATGTCGACAATCGAGATTTTAGACGCTGATCTTTATCGAGTTATCGACGTACCTAGGCCTTATTGCAATCTTGGGCACATAATGTCGACAATCGAGATTGTAGGTGCAGATCCTCTATCGATTTTTAGACGTACCTAGGCTTTATTGCCATCTTGGGCACATAATGTCGACAATCGAGATTGTAGACGCCGATCTTCTATCGAATTGTAAACCTAGCTCGGCTTTATTGCCATCTTGGGCATATAATATTGACAATCGAGTTTGTAGACGCCGATCTTCTATCGAGTTGTCGACGTATCGAGGCTTTATTGCCATATTGGGCACAGAATGTCGACAATCGAGATTGTGGACGCCGATCTTCATCGAGTTGTCGACGTACCTAGGCTTTATTGCCATATTGGGCACACAATGTCGACAATCGAGATTGTAGATGCAGATACTCTATAGAGTTTTTGACGTACCTAGGCTTTATTGTCATATTGGGAAAATAGTTTTGAAAATTGAGATTGTAGACGCCGATCTTCTATCGAGTTGTCGACGTATCACGGCTTTATTTCCATCTTGGGCACATAATTTCGACAATCAAGATTGTAGACGCCGATATTCTATCGAGTTGTCGACGTACCTAGACTTTATTTCCATCTTGGGCACATAATGTCGAAAATCGAGATTTTAGACGTCGATCTTCATCGAGTTGTCGACGAACCTATGCTTTATTGCCATCTAGGGCACATAATGTTGACAATCAAGATTGTAGATGCAAATCCTCTAACGAGTTTAAGACGTACTTAGACTTTATTGCCATACTGGGCACATAATGTCGACAATCGAGATTGTAGACGCCGATCTTCTATCGATTTGTAGACGTAGCTCGGCTTTATTGCCATCTTGGGCACATAATATTGACAATCGAGATTTTAGACGCCGATCTTGGGTTGTCAACATACCTAGGCTTTATTGCCATCCTGGGCACATAATGTCGACAATCGAGATTGTAGACGCCGATCTTCTATCGAGTTGTCGATGTACCTCGGCTTTACTGCCATCTTGGGCACATAATGTCGACAATCGAGATTGTAGACGCCTATCTTCATCGAGTTCTCGACGTACCTAGGATTTATTGCCATCTTGGGCACATGATGTCGACAATCGAGATTGTAGATGCAGATACTCTATCGAGTTTTTGACGTACCTAGGCTTTATTGCCATCTTAGGCACATAGTTTTGAAAATTGAGATTGTAGACGCCGATCTTCTATCAAGTTTTCGACGTACCACGGATTTATTTCCATCTTGGGCACATAATATCGACAATCAAGATTGTAGACGCCGATCTTATATCGATTTGTCGACGTACCAAGGCTTTATTGCCATCTTGGGCACATAATGCCGACAATCGAGATTTTAGATACTGATCCTCTATCGAGTTTAAGAGATACCTATGCTTTATTGGCATCTAGGGCACATAATGTCGACAATCGAGATTGTAGACACGGATCTTCTATCGATTTGTAGATGTAGCTCGGCTTTATTGCCATCTTGGGCACATAATATTGACAATTGAGATTGTAGACGCCGATCTTCTATCGAGTTGTCAACATACCTAGGCTTAATTGTCATCTTGGGCATATAATGTCGAAAATCGAGATTGTAGTCACCAATCTTCATCGAGTTGTTGACGTACCTAGGCTTTATTTCCATCTTTGGCACAAAATGTCGACAATCGAGATTGTAGATGCCGATCCACTATCGAGTTGTCTACGTACCTAGGCTTTATTGCCATCTTTTGCACATAATGTAGACAATCTAGATTGTCGACGCCGATCTTCTATCGAGTTGTCGACGTACCTAGGCTTTATTTTCATCCTGGGCACATAATGTCGACAATTGAGATTGTAGACGCCGATCTTCTATCGAGTTGTCGAAGTACCTCGGCTTTACTGCCATCTTGGGCACATAATGTCGACAATCGAGATTGTAGACGCTGATGTTCTATCGAGTTGTCGACGTACCTAGGCTTTATTGCCATCTTGGGCACATAATTTCGAATATCAAGATTGTAGACGCTGATCTTTATCGAGTTATCGACGTACCTAGGCCTTATTGCAATCTTGGGCACATAATGTCGACAATCGAGATTGTAGGTGCAGATCCTCTATCGATTTTTAGACGTACCTAGGCTTTATTGCCATCTTGGGCACATAATGTCGACAATCGAGATTGTAGACGCCGATCTTCTATCGAATTGTAAACCTAGCTCGGCCTTATTGCCATCTTGGGCATATAATATTGACAATCGATTTTGTAGACGCCGATCTTCTATCGAGTTGTCGACGTATCTAGGCTTTATTTCCATATTGGGCACAGAATGTCGACAATCGAGATTGTGGACGCCGATCTTCATCGAGTTGTCGACGTACCTAGGCTTTAATGCCATATTGGGCACACAATGTCGACAATCGAGATTGTAGATGCAGATACTCTATAGAGTTTTTGACGTACCTAGGCTTTATTGTCATCTTGGGCACATAGTTTTGAAAATTGAGATTGTAGACGCCGATATTCTATCGAGTTGTCGACGTATCATTGCCTTATTTCCATCTTGGGCACATAATTTCGACAATCAAGATTGTAGACGCCGATATTCTATCGAGTACCTAGGCTTTATTTCCATCTTGGGCACATAATGTTGACAATCGAGATTTTAGACGTCGATCTTCATCGAGTTGTCGACAAACCTATGCTTTATTGCCATCTAGGGCACATAATGTTGACAATCGAGATAGTAGATGCAAATCCTCTAACGAGTTTAAGACGTACTTAGGCTTTATTGCCATATTGGGCACATAATGTCGACAATCGAGATTGTAGACGCCGATCTTCTATCGATTTGTAGATGTAGCTCGGCTTTATTTCCATCTTGGGCACATAATATTGACAATCGAGATTTTAGACGCCGATCTTGGGTTATCAACGTACCTAGGCTTTATTGTCATCTTGGGTACATAATGTCGACAATCGAGATTGTAAACGCCGATCTTCTATCGAGTTTTCGACGTACCTAGGCTCTATTGCCATCTTAGGCTCATAATGTCGACAATCGAGATTGTGGACGCCTATCTTCATCGAGTTGTCGACGTACCTAGGCTTTATTGCCATCTTGTGCACATAATGTCGACAATCGAGATTGTAGATGCAGATACTCGAGGAGTTTTTGACGTACCTAGGCTTTATTGCCATCTTAGGCACATAGTTTTGAAAAATGAGATTGTAGACGCCGATCTTCTATCAAGTTTTCGACGTACCCCGTATATATTTCCATCTTGGGCACATAATATCGACAATCAAGATTGTAGACGCAGATCTTATATCGAGTTGTCGACGTACCAAGGCTTTATTGTCATCTTGGGCTCATAATGCCGACAATCGAGATTTTAGATACTGATCCTCTATCGAGTTTAAGACGTACCTAGGCTTTGTTGGCATCTAGGGCACCTAATGTCGACAATCGAGATTGTAGACGCCTATCTTCTATCGATTTGTAGATGTAGCTCGGCTTTATTGCCATCTTGGGAACATAATATTGACAATTGAGATTGTAGACGTCGATCTTCTATCGAGTTGTCAACGTACCTAGGCTTAATTGTCATCTTGGGCACATAATGTCGAAAATCGAGATTGTAGTCACCAATCTTCATCGAGTTGTTGACGTACCTAGGCTTTATTTCCATCTTTGGCACAAAATGTCGACAATCGAGATTGTAGATGCCGATCCACTATCGAGTTGTCTACGTACCTAGGCTTTATTGCCATCTTTTGCACATAATGTAGACAATCTAGATTGTCGACGCCGATCTTCTATCGAGTTCTCGACGTACCTAGCCTTTATTTTAATCCTGGGCACATAATGTCGACAATTGAGATTGTAGACGCCGATCTTCTATCGAGTTATCGATGTACCTCGGCTTTATTGCCATCTTGGGCACATAATGTCGACAATCGAGATTGTAGACGCTGATATTCTATCGAGTTGTCAACGTACCTAGGCTTTATTGCCATCTTGGGCACATGATGTCGACAATCGAGATTTGAGACACTGATCTTTATCGAGTTATCGACGTACCTAGGCCTTATTGCAATCTTGGGCACATAATGTCGACAATCGAGATTGTAGGTGCAGATCCTCTATCGATTTTTAGACGTACCTAGGCTTTATTGCCATCTTGGGCACATAATGTCGACAATTGAGATTGTAGACGTCGATCTTCTATCTAATTGTAAACCTAGCTCGGCTTTATTGCCATCTTGGGCATATAATATTGACAATCGATTTTGTAGACGCCGATCTTCTATCGAGTTGTCGACGTATCTAGGCTTTATTTCCATATTGGGCACAGAATGTCGACAATCGAGATTGTGGACGCCGATCTTCGTCGAGTTGTCGACGTACCTAGGCTTTATTGCCATATTGGGCACACAATGTCGACAATCGAGATTGTAGATGCAGATACTCTATAGAGTTTTTGACGTACCTAGGCTTTATTGTCATCTTGGGCACATAGTTTTGAAAATTGAGATTGTAGACGCCGATATTCTATCGAGTTGTCGACGTATCACGACCTTATTTCCATCTTGGGCACATAATTTCGACAATCAAGATTGTAGACGCCGATATTCTATCGAGTACCTAGGCTTTATTTCCATCTTGGGCACATAATGTTGAAAATCGAGATTTTAGACGTCGATCTTCATCGAGTTGTCGACGAACCTATGCTTTATTGCCATCTAGGGCACATAATGTTGACAATCGAGATTGTAGATGCAAATCCTCTAACGAGTTTAAGACGTACTTAGGCTTTATTGCCATATTGGGCACATAATGTCGACAATCGAGATTGTAGACGCCGATCTTCTATCGATTTGTAGATGTAGCTCGGCTTTATTTCCATCTTGGGCACATAATATTGACAATCGAGATTTTAGACGCCGATCTTGGGTTATCAACGTACCTAGGCTTTATTGCCATCTTGGGTACATAATGTCGACAATCGAGATTGTAGACGCCGATCTTCTATCGAGTTTTCGACGTACCTAGGCTCTATTGCCATCTTAGGCTCATAATGTCGACAATCGAGATTGTGGACGCCTATCTTCATCGAGTTGTCGACGTACCTAGGCTTTATTGCCATCTTGTGCACATAATGTCGACAATCGAGATTGTAGATGCAGATACTCGAGGAGTTTTTGACGTACCTAGGCTTTATTGCCATCTTAGGCACATAGTTTTGAAAAATGAGATTGTAGACGCCGATCTTCTATCAAGTTTTCGACGTACCCCGTATTTATTTCCATCTTGGGCACATAATATCGACAATCAAGATTGTAGACGCCGATCTTATATCGAGTTGTCGACGTACCAAGGCTTTATTGTCATCTTGGGCACATAATGCCAACAATCGAGATTTTAGATACTGATCCTCTATCGAGTTTAAGACGTACCTAGGCTTTATTGGCATCTAGGGCACATAATGTCGACAATCGAGATTGTAGACGCCTATCCTCTATCGATTTGTAGATGTAGCTCGGCTTTATTGCCATCTTGGGCACATAATATTGACAAATGAGATTGTAGACGCCGATCTTCTATCGAGTTGTCAACGTACCTAGGCTTAATTGTCATCTTGGGCACATAATGTCGAAAATCGAGATTGTAGTCACCAATCTTCATCGAGTTGTTGACGTACCTAGGTTTTATTTCCATCTTTGGCACAAATGTCGACAATCGAGATTGTAGATGCCGATCCACTATCGATTTGTCTACGTACCTAGGCTTTATTGCCATCTTTTGCACATAATGTAGACAATCTAGATTGTCGACGCCGATCTTCTATCGAGTTCTCGACGTACCTAGCCTTTATTTTAATCCTGGGCACATAATGTCGACAATTGAGATTGTAGACGCCGATCTTCTATCGAGTTATCGATGTACCTCGGCTTTATTGCCATCTTGGGCACATAATGTCGACAATCGAGATTGTAGACGCTGATGTTCTATCGAGTTGTCAACGTACCTAGGCTTTATTGCCATCTTGGGCACATGATGTCGACAATCGAGATTTGAGACACTGATCTTTATCGAGTTATCGACGTACCTAGGCCTTATTGCAATCTTGGGCACATAATGTCGACAATCGAGATTGTAGGTGCAGATCCTCTATCGATTTTTAGACGTACCTAGGCTTTATTGCCATCTTGGGCACATAATGTCGACAATTGAGATTGTAGACGTCGATCTTCTATCTAATTGTAAACCTAGCTCGGCTTTATTGCCATCTTGGGCATATAATATTGACAATCGATTTTGTAGACGCCGATCTTCTATCGAGTTGTCGACGTATCTAGGCTTTATTTCCATACTGGGCACAGAATGTCGATAATCGAGATTGTGGACGCCGATCTTCGTCGAGTTGTCGACGTACCTAGGCTTTATTGCCATATTGGGCACACAATGTCGACAATCGAGATTGTAGATGCAGATACTCTATAGAGTTTTTGACGTACCTACGCTTTATTGTCATATTGGGAAAATAGTTTTGAAAATTGAGATTGTAGACGCCGATCTTCTATCGAGTTGTCGACGTATCACGGCTTTATTTCCATCTTGGGCACATAATTTCGACAATCAAGATTGTAGGCGCCGATATTCTATCGAGTTGTCGACGTACCTAGACTTTATTTCCATCTTGGGCACATAATGTCGAAAATCGAGATTTTAGACGTCGATCTTCATCGAGTTGTCGACGAACCTATGCTTTATTGCCATCGAGGGCACATAATGTTGACAATCAAGATTGTAGATGCAAATCCTCTAACGAGTTTAAGACGTACTTAGACTTTATTGCCATACTGGGCACATAATGTCGACAATCGAGATTGTAGACGCCGATCTTCTATCGATTTGTAGACGTAGCTCGGCTTTATTGCCATCTTGGGCACATAATATTGACAATCGAGATTTTAGACGCCGATCTTGGGTTGTCAACATACCTAGGCTTTATTGCCATCCTGGGCACATAATGTCGACAATCGAGATTGTAGACGCCGATCTTCTATCGAGTTGTCGATGTACCTCGGCTTTACTGCCATCTTGGGCACATATTGTCGACAATCGAGATTGTAGACGCCTATCTTCATCGAGTTCTCGACGTACCTAGGATTTATTGCCATCTTGGGCACATGATGTCGACAATCGAGATTGTAGATGCAGATACTCTATCGAGTTTTTGACGTACCTAGGCTTTATTGCCATCTTAGGCACATAGTTTTGAAAATTGAGATTGTAGACGCCGATCTTCTATCAAGTTTTCGACGTACCACGGATTTATTTCCATCTTGGGCACATAATATCGACAATCAAGATTGTAGACGCCGATCTTATATCGATTTGTCGACGTACCAAGGCTTTATTGCCATCTTGGGCACATAATGCCGACAATCGAGATTTTAGATACTGATCCTCTATCGAGTTTAAGAGATACCTAGGCTTTATTGGCATCTAGGGCACATAATGTCGACAATCGAGATTGTAGACACGGATCTTCTATCGATTTGTAGATGTAGCTCGGCTTTATTGCCATCTTGGGCACATAATATTGACAATTGAGATTGTAGACGCCGATCTTCTATCGAGTTGTCAACATACCTAGGCTTAATTGTCATCTTGGGCACATAATGTCGAAAATCGAGATTGTAGTCACCAATCTTCATCGAGTTGTTGACGTACCTAGGCTTTATTTCCATCTTTGGCACAAAATGTCGACAATCGAGATTGTAGATGCCGATCCACTATCGAGTTGTCTACGTACCTAGGCTTTATTGCCATCTTTTGCACATAATGTAGACAATCTAGATTGTCGACGCCGATCTTCTATCGAGTTGTCGACGTACCTAGGCTTTATTTTCATCCTGGGCACATAATGTCGACAATTGAGATTGTAGACGCCGATCTTCTATCGAGTTGTCGAAGTACCTCGGCTTTACTGCCATCTTGGGCACATAATGTCGACAATCGAGATTGTAGACGCTGATGTTCTATCGAGTTGTCGACGTACCTAGGCTTTATTGCCATCTTGGGCACATAATTTCGAATATCAAGATTGTAGACGCTGATCTTTATCGAGTTATCGACGTACCTAGGCCTTATTGCAATCTTGGGCACATAATGTCGACAATCGAGATTGTAGGTGCAGATCCTCTATCGATTTTTAGACGTACCTAGGCTTTATTGCCATCTTGGGCACATAATGTCGACAATCGAGATTGTAGACGCCGATCTTCTATCGAATTGTAAACCTAGCTCGGCCTTATTGCCATCTTGGGCATATAATATTGACAATCGATTTTGTAGACGCCGATCTTCTATCGAGTTGTCGATGTATCTAGGCTTTATTTCCATATTGGGCACAGAATGTCGACAATTGAGATTGTGGACGCCGATCTTCATCGAGTTGTCGACGTACCTAGGCTTTAATGCCATATTGGGCACACAATGTCGACAATCGAGATTGTAGATGCAGATACTCTATAGAGTTTTTGACGTACCTAGGCTTTATTGTCATCTTGGGCACATAGTTTTGAAAATTGAGATTGTAGACGCCGATATTCTATCGAGTTGTCGACGTATCACGACCTTATTTCCATCTTGGGCACATAATTTCGACAATCAAGATTGTAGACGCCGATATTCTATCGAGTACCTAGGCTTTATTTCCATCTTGGGCACATAATGTTGACAATCGAGATTTTAGACGTCGATCTTCATCGAGTTGTCGACGAACCTATGCTTTATTGCCATCTAGGGCACATAATGTTGACAATCTAGATTGTAGATGCAAATCCTCTAACGAGTTTAAGACGTACTTAGGCTTTATTGCCATATTGGGCACATAATGTCGACAATCGAGATTGTAGACGCCGATCTTCTATCGATTTGTAGATGTAGCTCGGCTTTATTTCCATCTTGGGCACATAATATTGACAATCGAGATTTTAGACGCCGATCTTGGGTTATCAACGTACCTAGGCTTTATTGCCATCTTGGGTACATAATGTCGACAATCGAGATTGTAGACGCCGATCTTCTATCGAGTTTTCGACGTACCTAGGCTCTATTGCCATCTTAGGCTCATAATGTCGACAATCGAGATTGTGGACGCCTATCTTCATCGAGTTGTCGACGTACCTAGGCTTTATTGCCATCTTGTGCACATAATGTCGACAATCGAGATTGTAGATGCAGATACTCGAGGAGTTTTTGACGTACCTAGGCTTTATTGCCATCTTATGCACATAGTTTTGAAAAATGAGATTGTAGACGCCGATCTTCTATCAAGTTTTCGACGTACCCCGTATTTATTTCCATCTTGGGCACATAATATCGACAATCAAGATTGTAGACGCAGATCTTATATCGAGTTGTCGACGTACCAAGGCTTTATTGTCATCTTGGGCTCATAATGCCGACAATCGAGATTTTAGATACTGATCCTCTATCGAGTTTAAGACGTACCTAGGCTTTATTGGCATCTAGGGCACATAATGTCGACAATCGAGATTGTAGACGCCTATCTTCTATCGATTTGTAGATGTAGCTCGGCTTTATTGCCATCTTGGGCACATAATATTGACAATTGAGATTGTAGACGTCGATCTTCTATCGAGTTGTCAACGTACCTAGGCTTAATTGTCATCTTGGGCACATAATGTCGAAAATCGAGATTGTAGTCACCAATCTTCATCGAGTTGTTGACGTACCTAGGCTTTATTTCCATCTTTGGCACAAAATGTCGACAATCGAGATTGTAGATGCCGATCCACTATCGAGTTGTCTACGTACCTAGGCTTTATTGCCATCTTTTGCACATAATGTAGACAATCTAGATTGTCGACGCCGATCTTCTATCGAGTTCTCGACGTACCTAGCCTTTATTTTAATCCTGGGCACATAATGTCGACAATTGAGATTGTAGACGCCGATCTTCTATCGAGTTATCGATGTACCTCGGCTTTATTGCCATCTTGGGCACATAATGTCGACAATCGAGATTGTAGACGCTGATGTTCTATCGAGTTGTCAACGTACCTAGGCTTTATTGCCATCTTGGGCACATGATGTCGACAATCGAGATTTGAGACACTGATCTTTATCGAGTTATCGACGTACCTAGGCCTTATTGCAATCTTGGGCACATAATGTCGACAATCGAGATTGTAGGTGCAGATCCTCTATCGATTTTTAGACGTACCTAGGCTTTATTGCCATCTTGGGCACATAATGTCGACAATTGAGATTGTAGACGTCGATCTTCTATCTAATTGTAAACCGAGCTCGGCTTTATTGCCATCTTGGGCATATAATATTGACTATCGATTTTGTAGACGCCGATCTTCTATCGAGTTGTCGACGTATCTAGGCTTTATT
Organism: Clarkia xantiana subsp. parviflora; assembly: GCA_036873135.1. NCBI lineage: Eukaryota > Viridiplantae > Streptophyta > Magnoliopsida > Myrtales > Onagraceae > Clarkia > Clarkia xantiana. The sequence goes on from JAPTYO010000014.1 coordinate 23,464,833, forward strand.
TCCATATTGGGCACAGAATGTCGACAATCGAGATTGTGGACGCCGATCTTCGTCGAGTTGTCGACGTACCTAGGCTTTATTGCCATATTGGGCACACAATGTCGACAATCGAGATTGTAGATGCAGATACTCTATAGAGTTTTTGACGTACCTAGGCTTTATTGTCATCTTGGGCACATAGTTTTGAAAATTGAGATTGTAGACGCCGATATTCTATCGAGTTGTCGACGTATCACGACCTTATTTCCATCTTGGGCACATAATTTCGACAATCAAGATTGTAGACGCCGATATTCTATCGAGTACCTAGGCTTTATTTCCATCTTGGGCACATAATGTTGAAAATCGAGATTTTAGACGTCGATCTTCATCGAGTTGTCGACGAACCTATGCTTTATTGCCATCTAGGGCACATAATGTTGACAATCGAGATTGTAGATTCAAATCCTCTAACGAGTTTAAGACGTACTTAGGCTTTATTGCCATACTGGGCACATAATGTCGACAATCGAGATTGTAGACGTCGATCTTCTATCGAGTTTTCGACGTACCTAGGCTGTATTGCCATCTTAGGCTCATAATGTCGACAATCGAGATTGTGGACGCCTATCTTCATCGAGTTGTCGACGTATCTAGGCTTTATTTCCATCTTGTGCACATAATGTCGACAATCGAGATTGTAGATGCAGATACTCTATCGAGTTTTTGACGTACCTAGGCTTTATTGCCATCTTAGGCACATAGTTTTGAAAAATGAGATTGTAGACGCCGATCTTCTATCAAGTTTTCGATGTACCCCGAATTTATTTCCATCTTGGGCACATAATATCGACAATCAAGATTGTAGACGCCGATCTTATATCGAGTTGTCGACGTACCAAGGCTTTATTGTCATCTTGGGCACATAATGCCAACAATCGAGATTTTAGATACTGATCCTCTATCGAGTTTAAGACGTACCTAGGCTTTATTGGCATCTAGGGCACATAATGTCGACAATCGAGATTGTAGACGCCTATCCTCTATCGATTTGTAGATGTAGCTCGGCTTTATTGCCATATTAGGCACATAATATTGACAAATGAGATTGTAGACGCCGATCTTCTATCGAGTTGTCAACGTACCTAGGCTTAATTGTCATCTTGGGCACATAATGTCGAAAATCGAGATTGTAGTCACCAATCTTCATCGAGTTGTTGACGTACCTAGGTTTTATTTCCATCTTTGGCACAAATGTCGACAATCGAGATTGTAGATGCCGATCCACTATCGATTTGTCTACGTACCTAGGCTTTATTGCCATCTTTTGCACATAATGTAGACAATCTAGATTGGCGACGCCGATCTTCTATCGATTTGTCGACGTACCTAGGCTTTATTTTAATCCTGGGCACATAATGTCGACAATTGAGATTGTAGACGCCGATCTTCTATCGAGTTGTCGATGTACCTCGGCTTTACTGCCATCTTGGGCACATAATGTCGACAATTGAGATTGTAGACGCTGATGTTCTATCGAGTTGTCAACGTACCTAGGCTTTATTGCCATCTTGGGCACATAATGTCGACAATCGAGATTTGAGACACTGATCTTTATCGAGTTATCGACGTACCTAGGCCTTATTGCAATCTTGGGCACATAATGTCGACAATCGAGATTGTAGGTGCAGATCCTCTATCGATTTTTAGACGTACCTAGGCTTTATTGCCATCTTGGGCACATAATGTCGACAATTGAGATTGTAGAGGTCGATCTTCTATCTAATTGTAAACCTTGCTCGGCTTTATTGCCATATTGGGCATATAATATTGACAATCGATTTTGTAGACGCCGATCTTCTATCGAGTTGTCGACGTATCTAGGCTTTATTTCCATATTGGGCACAGAATGTCGATAATCGAGATTGTGGACGCCGATCTTCGTCGAGTTGTCGACGTACCTAGGCTTTATTGCCATATTGGGCACACAATGTCGACAATCGAGATTGTAGATGCAGATACTCTATAGAGTTTTTGACGTACCTAGGCTTTATTGTCATCTTGGGCACATAGTTTTGAAAATTGAGATTGTAGACGCCGATATTCTATCGAGTTGTCGACGTATCACGGCCTTATTTCCATCTTGGGCACATAATTTCGACAATCAAGATTGTAGACGCCGATATTCTATCGAGTACTTAGGCTTTATTTCCATCTTGGGTACATAATGTTGAAAATTGAGATTTTAGACGTCGATCTTCATCGAGTTGTCGACGAACCTATGCTTTATTGCCATCTAGGGCACATAATGTTGACAATCGAGATTGTAGATTCAAATCCTCTAACGAGTTTAAGACGTACTTAGGTTTTATTGCCATACTAGGCACATAATGTCGACAATCGAGATTGTAGACGCCGATCTTCTATCGAGTTTTCGACGTACCTAGGCTGTATTGCCATCTTAGGCTCATAATGTCGACAATCGAGATTGTGGACGCCTATCTTCATCGAGTTGTCGACGTATCTAGGCTTTATTTCCATCTTGTGCACATAATGTCGACAATCGAGATTGTAGATGCAGATACTCTATCGAGTTTTTGACGTACCTTGGCTTTATTGCCATCTTAGGCACATAGTTTTGAAAAATGAGATTGTAGACGCCGATCTTCTATCAAGTTTTCGACGTACCCCGAATTTATTTCCATCTTGGGCACATAATATCGACAATCAAGATTGTAGACGCCGATCTTATATCGAGTTGTCGACGTACCAAGGCTTTATTGTCATCTTGGGCTCATAATGCCGACAATCAAGATTTTAGATACTGATCCTCTATCGAGTTTAAGACGTACCTAGGCTTTATTGGCATCTAGGGCACATAATGTCGACAATCGAGATTGTAGACGCCTATCTTCTATCGATTTGTAGATGTAGCTCGGCTTTATTGCCATCTTGGGCACATAATATTGACAATTGAGATTGTAGACGCCGATCTTCTATCGAGTTGTCAACGTACCTAGGCTTAATTGTCATCTTGGGCACATAATGTCGAAAATCGAGATTGTAGTCACCAATCTTCATCGAGTTGTTGACGTACCTAGGCTTTATTTCCATCTTTGGCACAAAATGTCGACAATCGAGATTGTAGATGCCGATCCACTATCGAGTTGTCTATAAATGTCTTCCTCCATTAGTTTGTGTGTATTCCTTCCACTTCAGTAATATAAGGTCGCATCCTTGCAAGGCGGACTAGGTGGAGGCGTATCCTCCGTGTACACTATGTGTGATCTCTCTCTGCTGCATCTCTCCGTGAGGCTTCCCATTGTAGTAGCTATGTAATAACATGGTGTGGTAGTCTATGAGTCCCCTGTTCAAAACCTTGTCTTTCCGACTACCCCCCTGTCCTAGGGGGATGCGTACCGAGGGTTGTCATGCATGAGGGATTGGAACCGTCGTGATGTATCATGACTAGGCGATTGCCTTGTTGGGTAGTTGGGACGATGTCCCTTACTTTGATATTTCTTTGGAATGTTCCTTAGTCATGTCCATGGTGATACGGACTGTATGTGTACCTTGCTGGGGTGGATGTTGAAACTCTTATATCCTTGGTGGTCTGACTTGCATGTCCTCCCTTAGTGCGGTGTATGTCCCTGCCTCTTGCTGTGGTTGGTGTTGCCTTGGAGGCACAAATTGTTGCCTTTCCTATGGGGGTGGCCCTTGTTCATCTCTTCCTTGACCTTCTCGCTGCCCTGTTGGGGGGTGCGAGTATTGCTCTTCTTTATGGTACTCATCCTCATGTGGATGTTGTTCTTCTTATTGGCACTGCTCTACTTGTGGATGTCGCTCCTCTTGGGTATATTGCCTCTCTATAGTCTAACAACTCTTCTAATGCCTTCATGAATCCTGGAGTCACTCCTTGTGCTCCTCGTTAATACATATGCCTTGGATTTGTGGTATGAGCCTGGTTTTTGTTTCCTGGCGTGCCTTGTGTTGGTATTGCAAATTTGCATATGGATACTCCTGAGAGTGTGTTCCATAATAGTACCTATGTAGGGGTACTGTGTATTGGTATCCATAGGATGACCCTCTCTGTTGCCCCCTTGCCCTGTGGTCTCTGAGCCATAGGGGTCATGGCCGGGGAAGACTCAGCTTTAGCTGGGCGTGATGGTCCTCCATGATTGTTTGCCTGAGGTGCTCCCAGGTGGGTATTTGTCTCTAGATGGTATGTTGCTCGTCATTGCTCTTGTGGTAGTCATGCTTTTTGTTCAAAACCCACAGACGGCGCCAAGTGTTAGGTTATAAGATCTGAGTCAACGGATCGCTAACATAAAGCTTATCTCCCACTAAGATGATATCGGGTTCTCTACTCTTCGGGTTGGTCACTCTACTCCGTAGCCTTCTGCTTCCTTCTCGGGACCCTGCACAAAGGGCAGTATCAAGCACGGAGAGGGGGGTGGTGCTTGATGAACCCTCTCTGATGCCTAAGTAAGTATGTCTCTTTAGAGAGAGAAAGTATAAAGTCTAGAGAGAAGCTAAAGCTAAGATTGCATAAGTTGCCAAGGTGATCAAATGAATGGTGCAAGGGTTGTATTTATAGGCAACAGTGTCATTAAGGTGGCTTAATGACATCATTAACCTCTAAAAACAATTAATTAGTCCTTAATCACACAATTAAAACCTTAAAGCATGGAGAGGTTGGCGGGAATAATCTAAGTATGGGAGTCGGGAAACGGTGCCAGGGCCCTTGGGGGCGGAGTAAAAATCCGACCCCTAAGGGTAGGGGTTGGGTGTGGCCACCCAACCCCTCCCTAGGGGAGATCGGGTTTGCCATCCCGATCTCCCCTAGGGGAGACCGGGTCTGGCCACCCGATCTCCCCTAAGGGAGATCGGGTTTGCCAACCCAATCTCACCTAGGTGAGTTCGTCGCGTGGCCCGGACGAGTATTTTTGCCTCGTCCGGACCGTTGGTGTTCCGGCGGGGTGTTCGGGTCAAAGTTTCGATTTATAATGATTAACGGGGTGATAAAAACAATACGATTTGCAAGTCAACGGGTTCAAATTGGGCGTATATCCATCAACAAGCATTGCAGCTATCTGACAAGGCACAATCTTGTTCGTAGGTACATACTACACTATGAGTATTACATTGAAATTGCGCCAGTTAGCAACCTGTGCGCATAATATCTACTTCAACAATACAAGTTGAACATTATGTTCAAGGAAGAACTTATGGCATACAATGCCGACATACCTATTATCTACACCAACAAGGAAGTTTATCTCTCCATCAGAAAAGGCGTCTGTCTCAAAAAGGTGCCAGCAACACAAAGCCATCGCACTATATATAGTCAATATATATGTCGCAATAACAACTCGTGCATTATCTTCAACAAGGGACTCATAAAATTTCCCTACTATGACGACTATTTCAAAGGCGTCAGCAACAGGCAATATCTTGGATAAACATGATGAAGACCCACATGTTCACAACTACAAAAACATGATGAAGACCCACATGTTCAAACTACAAAAAAACATGATGAAGACCCACATGTTCACAAATACAAAAAACATGATGAAGACCCACATGTTTACAACTACAAAGTAACATGCTGCGACATCCTCCTTGTGAGGGCAACCCCCATGTTTACTCTTATCAAAAGTAACATGCTGAAGACCCACATGTTTACTTCTAAAAAATGGCATGCAGTGAAATCCTCTTTAGGGCAAATCCTCATGTTCATAGCCATTCCCTGAATAAAACAGGACGCGGCAAATACAATATGGGACTGATCACCCCATCGTGGCGGAAGTCCTCTTAATTGATGACAACCCCGTATATCTACAAAGTATGTGTACCCTCTTAAGGGTCCATACACTATGAAGATACATTCCTTTATAGGATAGCTTCATGTTCACTCAAAAACGCTTGCAGGTGCATACACCTGTTTACAAAACTCACCAAACTTACAAGTCGAGTCTTGTACAACGTCGCCTTAGAGTGGAACTAAGAGACGGTATAAACTTAAGTCTCGCCTCGTCAAGACGATACTGCTACATGTCAAAGGCCAAGTGCCAAGTACATTACTATCTGCAATGCTACAAGTACCAAGTGTACATAACATGCCATGCCTTGGAAATTTTTTCAACAGGGGCGCTAGTAACACCATGCAATGCGCAAGTCGCAACATCATATGTTCTATACATCACAACAAGGAGTTCAATCCTATCATACAAGTCCAATACATACGGACAATAAAGATAGCGTAAGGTATGAAATATTACTAACACGTTATCACATGTTTATTATTGATGAAAACAGGTCCAAGTGACAGAATACCATGCAAACAAAGATTTATCAAACACCTCAAAATAACATCAACCCGTTCACAAAGGGTTCAACAGGTTGGAAGTAGACAACCTGATACCAACCAAGAGATAACATCATCTCCAAGGAACTAAGGCAAAGAATTCATAATGTCAACATCAAATACAATGTCACCATACTCACAAAAACACGGAAAGAATGGGTGTTTCAATTTCAATGTGACATAACTCTTCAACATGAGAGTGACAAATAGCAATGCGTACATCAAAAATCAGCCATCTTCAAGTTCAAACTTCAAGTGTGAAGAAGTAAACAACGCTTATCTCAATGGGAGGAATGCTCCTCCTTGGGCCGGTCCCTCGACCGGGGGGCAGAAGACGCCACCGCACGACTTTCAACTCTATTTCCTTTATCACAAGAAAGAGTTGATACGGTCGTACTCGGCATAGAGAACTTAGAATCGCTCGAGGAACACGTCCCTGCGACGGATCTTTTGAGAATTGTGCTAAAGACAAGAATTACAACTGATGGATATACGCCCAATTTGAACCCGTTGACTTGCAATTCGTATTGTTTTTATCACCCCGTTAATGATTATAAATCGAAACTTTAACGCGAACACCCCGCCGAAACACCAACGGTCCGGACGAGGCAAAAATACTCGTCTGGGCCACGCGACGAACTCACCTAGGTGATATCGGGTGGCCACACCCGTTCTCCCCTAGGGAGGGGTTGGGTGGCCACACCCAACCCCTACCCTTAGGGGTCGGATTTTTACTCCGCCCCCAAGGGCCCTGACACCGTTTCCCGACCTCCATACTTAGGTTATTTCCGCCAACCTCTCCATTCTTTAAGGTTTTAATTGTGGGATTAAGGACTAATTAATTGTGTTTAGAGGTTAACGATGTCATTAAGCCACCTTAATGACACAGTTGCCTATAAATACAACCCTTTCACCATTCATTTGATCATCTTGGCAATTTATGCAATCTTAGCTCTAGCTTCTCTCTAGAATTTGTACTTTCTCTCTCTAAGGAGATATACTTACTTAGGAATCGGAGAGGGCTCATCAAGCACCACCCCCCCCCTCTCCGTGTTTTATACTGCCCCTTGTGCAGGGTCTCGAGGAGGAAGCAGAAGGCTACGAAGAAGAGCGATCACCCCGAAGCAAAGAGAACCCGATCCATCTTAGTGGGAGATAAGTTTTAGGTAGACGATCCGTTGACCTAGACCTTATAACCTAACACTTGGCGCCGTCCGTGGGTTTTGAACAGAAAGCCTGGCAATCACGAGAGCTATGGCGAATATCCTACCATCTAGAGAGACTCGCCCACCTGGGGGCAATAGGTAGGAGGAACAACCTATGCCTCCAGCAAGGCAGCCTAACCCAGGGAAAAGGCCTGCACATCCTGAACCTCAAGTAGCCCCAGAAGCACCCCAGCCCAACAACCAAGGGGGAGGACCTTCATGCCCAGCTGGGGCTGAGTCTTCCACAGCTTCTACACCATTGGCTAGAAGGCCACAGGCACAGAGGGGGCAACCAAGAATGCCATCTCAAAACACGGCACCTCCGCAGGGGTACTACTACGAGGCCCAGCCTCAGGGGTATCCATACGGAATGCCGACTCAAAGGAACAATCAGGCTCACACTACCTATACAAGGCCAATGCATTCACAGGGAGCACAGACAGTGACTCCAGGACTATGAACGCTCTAGATGAGCTACTGGCCTATAGGGAAGCCTTGAGGAACAGGGAAGGAAGGCGACAGAAGTATGAAGAAGAAGAGGTTCAGCAGGAAGAACAGATACCTGATGAAGAGCAAGGCCATCAGAATGAGCACCACTCGCACCCTCCAACAGGGAAGCGAGAGGAACAAAGAAGAAATGACCAAAGGCCACCCCAGAGGGAAGGCAGCAGTTTGTGCCACCAAGGCAGCAACAGCCACACCAAGATGCCAGAGCATACACCCCGCTGGGGGCAGATAGAGAGGCAAGACCTCCAAGAAGGCAGGAATTCTACCAAGTACCCCAACAGGGATATCAGGGATACGCCTACAGTCCGTACCAACACGGACAAGGGATCCCAGTAAGCCCAGCTTACAACTATGGAGGATATCAGAGAGACTATACTCCAACACCGGTGATGATAACCCCGGAGGAGATAGAAGCCATGATAGCGAAGAAGATGAGCGAGTCCAAGAGGAACGGACTACACTGCCTGAGTGACAACACAAACCACCCCTTCACGAGGGAGTTGGAAATGAACAAAGTGCCAGACTCTTTGCACACAATACAGATAGCCAAATACAATGGCAAGGGAGACCCTTTGGAGCACATCCAGCAGCACGAAGCCTCCCTATTCGGAAGGACAACTGACAAGCGATACAAGGCACTCTTATTTCCAAACACCCTGGCAGGGGTGGCATCACATTGGTTTCAGTCTACCCACTGAGAGCATCCACTCATGGGCACAGCTAAAGGCTAAGTATCTGCAAAGATACTTAGGAGAAAGGAAGCTGCTCAAAGGGACAGGCTCCCTAGATGATTTGAAGCAAGAAGGTGATGAATCTCTGGCTGATTACTACACAAGGTTCAATCAGAACAAAGTAGACATACAAGGAGATATCACTGAGGGTGAAATAATAAGATCCTTCATAAGAAACCTTGGTCGATTTGGGTCTACATTGGCAGAGAAGATGGCCAAAAAACCTGCAAGTACCTTAGAGGAGTTGGCAGGGAGAGTGAAAACTCACATACACCTAGAGAGGCATAGGATGAGTAAGAAAGCCAAGATTCAGGCAGCGAAGGAGGACAACACAAAGCAGAATAGGGGAAAGCCAACTCAGGCTCCACAACCCATAAGGCAACAAGAATGGCGTCCGCCTCACCAAAGAAATCAAATGGGTGAGCCATTGAAGGCTAGAGAGATCAATTATTAAGTTCACTCCATTGAACACAACCCCAGCAGTTGTCCTGAGAGAGATGAGAAATCAGAAGTTCTGGTCACCCCCCCGGAAGATGGAGAGCCCCAATGGTAGGAACACACAAGGATAGATGGTGTGATAACAACGAGGCGTATGGGCATGACACGAATGAATGCTTTAGCTTAAAGCTAAGTATCAACAACATCATCCAAAGAGGGGAGCTGAAACAATTTGTGGATCATGGTGGCAATGGTCATCACGTTGGACATCGACAACTTCGATGTAAAAAAAGAATACTGGTAGATGGGGGCAGCTCGGCGGACCTACTAAGCCTAAGGGTCTTGGAAGAAATAGGGAAGACAAAAGCAGATATCAAGCCAGACAACTTCCCTTTGGTTGGTTTCTCAGGGGCAACAAGTTACCCCCTAGGAATGATAACCTTGCCAGTGACCATGGGCGACGGATGGACACAGCTTAGAGTGAACGTCAACTTTATGGTGGTTGAAAGCCTGGGAGCCTACAACGGGATCTTAGGAAGGACACCCATAAATCCATATGAAATTGTCCCATCTACCGTCCATCAGAAGCTGAAGTATATCACCAAAAACGGAATTGGAGAAGTCTTGGGTGACCAGCGCACCGCAAGGCAATGCTATGTCAACTCCATGAGACATGGATCACACAAGTCAGATGCAGTGGCCATGGTAATAAGGGGGGCCATCCAAGGCAAAGAGAAGATGATGAAAAGGCTAAGGCAGGGAAAGATGAAAAAGGGAGTTACACTCTGTCTGAGTAGGCATTTCTTTCAAGGATTGTCTAAGAAGAAGCAGAGAAGTAAGGTTACAAGGGTAACAAGCATACCTTGGCAACTAGAGAATGAAGAAGGAAAGAGAACAAGGGACTCCATTGAAAGGGGTTTCCGCTATATAGACGAAATCAAGCAAATGCCAAAGGAGTCCATGTTAAGCTACTTTGGGAGATTCTTCAGCTATGGTGCAAGCTTGGACATCACAAGAAGCGAGGCCGTAAGGGCCTTCCTTAGAAACATGCATCCAACCTCAATAGAAGCATATGGAGGGCTCTATGAGGTGGTCATGACAAACACAATGAGGGAGCTCAAGGAGAGGCTGGACAGGGCATTTGCAAGAGAGGCAGAACAATGTGAAGGAACCCTTGAAGAAGAAAAAGAGAATGACATTCTTGGAGGGGGTGTAGACTTCAAATTCACACCCCTTACAGTGGAGATAGAAGAAATCTTTCACCAATACCTCAAAGAAGACCTACCAAAGTGCAAGGAGGAGGGCAAGGCCTTCCTAGGTAAAGATGCACAGGGCTGGTGTGCGTACCATGGGACCTGGGGGCATCAAACCAACAATTGCATGGTCTTAAAGATAGAGGTGGAAGAAATGATTCACAAGGGGCACCTAAAGGAATACATTGCAACGGACACACTCACCACCCCATATCCTTAGTTTAATATTCAGCACTTTGCATGTTTAAGCACTTTAAGTTTTCAAAAACAGCTTTTGAGAAGGAGTACTCAAGAAGTAACTCCGACTCTGCAACTATCTTTGAATTCCTCCAAAGGGTGTCTTGATCCATCCAAGGCACCCCAAATGTATATAAAGCATGAATGCTCAAGTGAAGTAGAAGTTACTCAACAGTTTCTTTCAAAAAAGATGGTGATATAATCACTATGTTATCCTTACACAGATATGACTTCCAAGTCAACAACACCTTCGACGCCACCAAGAGCGTATCTTGAGACTAGTTTTCAAACTACGACATTCGACGCCCCCAAGAGCGTATCTTGAGAGTAGTTTTCAAATTACGACATTCGACGCCCCCAATAGCGTATCTTGAGAGTGGTTTCCAAAAACTACGAACTTCGACGCCCCCAAGAGCGTATCTTGAGAGTGGTTTCCAAAAACTACGAACTTCGATGCCCCCACGAGCGTATCTTGAGAGTGGTTTCCAAAAAATACAAACTTCGACGCCCCCAAGAGCGTGTCTTGAGAGTGGTTTCCAAAAACTACGAACTTCGACGCCCCCAATAGCGTATCTTGAGAGTGGTTTCTAAAAACTACGCCCTTCGACGCCCTCAAGAGCGTATCTTGAGGTAGATTTCAAACTACCAAATTCGACGCCCCCAAGAGCGTATCTTGAGGTAGATTTCAAACTACCAGATTCGACGCCCCCAAGAGCGTATCTTGAGGTAGGTTTAAAACTACCAGATTCGACGCCCACCAAGAGCGTATCTTTGGTCTAACTACAGGTGCCCTCCGAGAGCGTATCTCGTGAACAGTTTTCGACGCCTACTAAGAGCGTATCTTTGGTCTAACTTATGCCCTCGGAGAGCTTATCTCGTGAAATTTTCACTACACCCCTATGAGGGTATCTGAAGAGATCATTACACCATACAAAGAAGGACACCATGAAACATAATTTTTTTACAAGGCAAAGAGATATGATGAGTACTTAATAATGAAGGAAAACACAAAAGAAATGTTGAGTATAGGAAGCATGAGCAAAAGAAGAGTCCATGATCAAAGGAACATATACACAAGCACATGAAGCAACCATCAAAAGTAACAAGTCACCCTACCATGCATACCACAACCAAAGGCAAGTGTTCCACACACTGCCAACACAACCATGCAAAGAAGGAAAGCAATAAAACATCCCAAGTATAGCAATCCCAGAAGGAACTCGACCCATCTAGGGGAGGGACACTCAACCCATTAAAGGGGAGGAAAGGCAAAGTCATATATACAAGGATAAAGAGATATCAACTCATCAACTAGAAGCCACAGGGGAGTCCTCACGGTCCTGACCCTCTGAGGAGGAACCACTAATAGAGCTCGATGAAGATGAAGAAGAGCCAGAACTATCAACGTCCACGGGTATAACATCCACCTGTGTAGGGGCAGGCTCTTCAGCAACGGCAGCTTGACCCCTAAGAACGGTGATGTAACCAGCAGCATATGTCCCAAAATCGCCCAGATCATTCACGGGAAACTGGGGATCAATACGAAAGATGTGATCAACAAGGTACTCCCCGAATTGGTTCATCTCCTGGTTCAACCGAACGCTGTAATCAGCAGCAAACGCAGGGGAAGCTTTGTACTCAGCTACTGCAACAGCTCTCTCCTCCGCCCGGCACCTCGCCTCAAGCTTCGTCAACTCCTCAGCAAGGAGTGACGATGCAACATCAGCCTCGCGGCGCAAACCCCCCACGGTAGTCTCAAGTAGAGATACCTGGCTCCTTAACTCCTGCAGCTGCAAGTCAGATAGGCGAGCCTTCTCGGTGGCAGTGGCAAGCTCCGCCTTCAAGGATACCTGGCTATCCTCAAGGGCCTTCATCTCATCTGACAGCTCAAGCGCAAGAGATGACATATTCACCATGTCGGACATACCCTGAAATATCGATAAGGGGTAAATGATATAACAAGCAACCATGAGAAAATAGAAAAGGAAGAGAAACACCACTCACAGGGACATAGCGGGAAAGCACCCCCTGGATAAAGCGCCGGGTCTCCTTACGGGACTTGGGCTGTGGAGCACGATCACCGGGAGCGATGGCACCGCGAAGCACTCGAATGCCAATCTTCGGGGTCCGCAAGGAGGAACTGCTGTCAAAGTGGAACTCCTTCAATCCAGCAAAGGGAGTCCACTCAGCTCCCACAATATCCTCATCAGTAAGGCGCACAAAATCCTTCCGAATCAAAGCCGGAGGCCTACCTACACGAAGAAAGGAAAGTAAAGAAAAACACAAGTATAGAAGCATCACTGAAATAGAAAGTAAATGAACCTGATGACCGTGCCCTCGGCTGGGGGGGCAGCGGATGGAGAATCAGTAACCACCCCACCATCGCCAGCAGGACGCTTCCCTTTATCAGCCCGGGAAGGCGCCTCTTCGACCACTATCTCTTTGTCGCGAGGTAGTGTCGGGGGACGAGCACCAGAGGAAGGAGGATCCGCAGCCTTCTTCTTCTTCACAGCCGAGGCCCTGGCCTCAGAGTCAGGCCTCCGTGACTTGGACTTGGAAGGTCCAGAGCCCTTGCCCACAGAGACGACTCTCTCGGTCACCAAGGGAGAGTGTCCTAACAACACAAGGAAGACAACTTGAGAAAAAATACAAGTATACCATAAAAGAAGAAAGAAAGAAGCATACCAGAGGCCCCAGCGGTCTTCCCAGGCTTGGGAGACTTCCTCGGAGCGGAGCTAGAGGGAGCCCTCCTCTTGCTCAAGTCAACAGGCGCGGCCTACACGTTATACGTTTTCCCGTGAAACCAACCTACAAGGGAGAAACAAAAATGAATATAGATGAGAAGACTAAGTAACATACCGAACCCCCGGAGGGAGGAGTCAAACTAATCCCTTCCTCATAGAGGTCTGTCTCGGTCACCAAGGACACAGGGCAGTAAGACTGGGTCTTGTGGCTCTCATAGATAGCCTTCATGGTCTCCAAATCCACAGAAGAGAACTCCCCAAAGGCAGGTCAGCCGTCCGACAGGTCTTCATTCAGAACCGGCCAGGTAACATATCGATCCGTGATAAAGAAGTAGTTCTTAGCCCAATGGCTTGACGAATTATCGCTCTGAGCCACGAATCGAAGAGAAGCGTTCCACTCAACCCCGCTCAACCCGAAATCAGCAAATCGGGAATCCTTGAGGGAAGGATAGCGAGTCACGAAACTCGCAAAGCCTACTTACTTCTGATACTGAAATCGGAAGAAGCACCGGAACAAAACCAAAGAGTACTTCCAGGAGTACCACTGACATAGCACCCGGAAACCCAACCAGACACGAATAGCACTGGGGGCAAGGTTCACCAGGGAGATCCTAAAGAATCTACTCAGCTCTATGAGCTCATCACAGTAGGGGAGTCGCAACCCGGACCTAATCTGGGAAGGGTAGACGACCACCTTCCCCCTAGGAGGCTCTGTCATCGTCTCACGTGTGTTCCCAAGGAAGGAAAGAAGGGGTATAAGGGTTCGTCTAAAGGACAGATGTCGCCTAGGGTGACATGCTCATTGTAGTCGAACCTAGTCAGATGGTTCTCCGATAAGGTGGCAAGACCTAAGTCAAAGGCAGTGAGAAATTCCGAGCTCGAATCAGACTTCGACCAATACCCCAACTCAGTATCCGACTCAGAATCTGACTCCGAACTAATGTCAGGAAAGAAAGTAACGCGACGAACAAAGGGAAAGAAAAACTTACTCATCCTGCGAAGGATGTAGCGCTTCTGCTAAGTTCGCGTACGAGGGCACCACCACGAGTACAACACCTGTCATAACATGACGGATATTAAGACAAAGAAATCTCCGAAAATCCGGGCATACCCCTGCACCCGACAAGCAACAACCAAAAACTCATAGGCACCCAACGAAAGTAACATATACGTGCTAAGGACACTACGACGGCAAAATCGGGCAACCTTACTCGGGTCAAAAACCGACTCTCGGGCAAAATTACGATTATGCCCTTCGACGGGAATCAACATGCAAGTGACATCACAACGTCAAATTCAAGCAGGAATAGTTTCCAACGGCCAAAAACATTTCTCGAATCAACGGCTATCTACGGCAATCACATATTCAAGAAAAAATCGACGAATCCAAACGATCATCACATACCAAACACCGGCAATCAAGCATGGGCAATCAAAATCGGCAATTCAAGTATCGACATTTCATGTGAAAAGCGAAAGGAAAAGGATCGGACCTTCGGAAAACCCGACCCGATTGGATAAACGGGTCCGGAATTCAAATTCCGAGATCGTCGGAAATCAGTCCTGCCTTCACCGGAAGCCGTCCTGCGCCGTGTCGGAGCCGCTGCGCATTGCCACCGCCCGTCGCAGCTGGACCTGACCCCCTCCTCCGCTGGCGGCGATATCGTAGCCACCCGGAGCCTCCGCCTGGCTGTCCGCCGTGCACCGGAGCCCGCGACAGACCAGTCCCGTCCCTCCTACGTCGCCTCCGTCCGCCGCCCAGCTGGAGCCACGCCGCCGCCTCTGGCTGGACCTCCCCGCGTCGCTACCTCCGTCGAGCAGCCCGCCACGCACCAGAGCTCGCGATTGGTCAGCCCCGCCTCCACCGCACCGTCTCCGCTCGCCGGCCTCCTCGAGTCGTGTCGTCGTCCCGTCCACCGGCCGCCGCGATGCTGGTCGGAATTCTGGTCTTGGAAATTGCGGCCGGCCCCTTCCCTTGGTTTGCAAAATTTTCTCCCTTGGCCTCCAAGTGTGAGAAAATGAAGGAAAGATGACAACTTTTTTCAAATGAGGTAATTTTCTTAACTCCTCCTTATAATGAAAAGGGTGTAGGGTTTTTTAGATGACATAATCTCAACCCTCCATTGATTAAAATGAGATCTAAGGGCTTAGATGGAAAACTACCATCTTCTCCTTTTTTAACTAAGGTTAGGAGTATTACTATCCTAGTTAACATCCTATGAGCATATTTTTTAGTATCCCATACTTAGAAAAAATTTGGACCAAAATTGAAATTTTTCTCCACATAGGCTTACCCCGTCATGAAATTGAAGCATGAATTCACTTAACTGTATTCATGTTGCATCCCCATACATATGCATATTTTCCGAGTATAAGCTCGTGACTATATCGGATTTATTATTTCCATCTCAGACGGGCACGTGCTAGGACACGTGTCCGTGCTATTCTGACGTTTGCAATTCCTCTATCTTATAAGACAGGGGGCAGGGTCAGAGACGTACACCAATGGGTAAGTGTTTAGTTCGATTCTGCTTAGGTAGCTTCGGGCTGAACTTGGCTCGAACGGACTTTGGATTCGGGTTGTGCACTTCTGTTTCTCAGGCACGATCCGCGAACCTCGATCCCCGAACAACGTCTGAATTCCTCAAGTCTAGACTCTTTAGCTCCGGGCCCTGCAAAAGGACGATAACCGGCGAGGAGAGGGGGGGTCGCCGGTTGTGCCCTCTCCGACGCTCAAGTTATAATATATTCTAGAGAGAGAAAGTAGTTTCTAGAGAGAGGTCAGAGCACTTTTTGCCAAGATGAGGAAAAATCTAGATAATGAAAATGGGAGGCTTAGGTCCCTATTTATAGGGGTCCTAAGAACCGTACCCGGTTTTATGCGGTTCGATACCGGTTTAAAATAGTTACCGACAACAGGGTCTTTGTCCGTCATAGGGGCCCCTGTACGACAGTATGGGTCATGTACGACAACAGGGGCCCTGTACGACAGCATGGGTCCTTTGTGTCATAAAGGCTTTGTATGCACTGACTTCTCTCTTAACTTGGTAAAAATATAGTCGAACGATTTGCGCAGTAATACCGATGATCCGGACCATGTCGGCGGACCGGCATGGTCCGGATTGCCCCGGGCGATCCGGAGCTCCGGATTGCCACAAGGCGTACCTCGACCCGTTACTGTGGTTTTCCGAAGTTTTACGAGACCCGAAATGTAAATACGAACCCGAATTGGACAGATATCCATCACTTGCCCCCGAGTCAAGTAGTGGTTCAGAACCCATGCTTGACTCTATTTTAAGATAGGATATTCGTCCAATCTAGGTTCGATACGGACCTCAGGGGTGGCCTGTTTGTCAATTGAATGTATGGGACGTTGATTCGTCCGTGTTTGATTTTTTTTTTGATGGATATGCTTAACCTGTCCATAAGGTTAGTGCAATTGACAATATATGTATAATGTCGTGTAATCAATGACGTACATAAAATGCGTAAAACATTTTCCAAAGATAGAAGAATATTTAAGATGATACTATCATGGTACATGGTGTGAATGTATAACATGATGCTAATAGATAGGTGATGATTTAAACTTCCAAGTAAAATACTTAGAGAAATATAAAATTAGTAAACATACTTGTAATCATAAAACATGATGTAGATATGTAAACATGTTGTAAGCATGCAATTCACACTTAGACTATAGCAATAGCCAATTAGCAATGATACATAGGATAAATTCTAAGTACAAGATATGCACACTAGGGGGGTGCATCATGTATCATGGATGGTGTAGTGTAACATAGGAGATGTAAACATGCTCAAGGACTTACTATGCAAATAATTAAGAGTTTAGTCCTTAGCACATGGTGTAGGCGTTATAAATAGAGATTTAGGAGAGATAATACCCATTTACTTAAATCTTCCATTAATAGTTTCCAAGAAGCTCTCAATCCTTTGTTGAAGATGAAGCTTTAGGATTCCACACTTAGTGTAGATTTTCTTGGATTTCATCTCACACAAATTCCGGCGAGGAGTAGAGTTGGAGTCGACGAGGTGCGGGTGAAGGACGGCGGCGCGTGGGGAGCCACCAGCAGCGGCGCGTGGATTTCAGGGCGGCGGCGCGTGAAGTTCTCCCTCCGGCGTGTGAAATTTTCGGAGACGAGTTATGATCCGGACTCGTCTTGTGTTGGTGAGTCTATTTCCACCCATGGCTGGACCTTTTGTGACCTTATTTGCCTTCAATTGAGCCTTGAAATCACTACAAGTTTATCCTTTTAATCATGCCCACAAAGTGTTTGTGAAAATGCATTAGTGAAATTAGTTTATCAAATCGGCCAAAATTTCTAAGAGCTGGAACTTTTATGAGTGTATAAGAAAATTGCTATACTTCCCTTATGTATGATTATCCATGTTGACATGTTGCCCCATGCCTTAGACATTGTTTTCGCATGCTTGATATTGGATGATCGTGGGTTGTTCGTACACGATTGTTGAGTGTTGATAGTGTTGCCTTAAGCGATGTATTCTTGAGAATCGAGTGTTGATTATAGATCATCCCCTGTAAACATGCCAAAAATACTTCGAAAATATTTTGACTATATTTCAAAGCTTATTACCATCCAAGTCGTCATATGAGCCTTGTTGATAGCCGTTGTTGAAAAACTTAGGAGGTATCGTGTAGAGGTTGATGATAGCTAGTTGATACATATAATCCATCATCATGTAAAAATGTTCGGAGAATGCTCCTTAATAGTTGATTCCATATTGCTTGTCGACATGTACGTAGGTACATGGAAACACTTAGAAAATATTTTGCATCCGTCGACATGCACATAGGTACATGGAAACACTTAGAAAATATTTTGCATCCGTCGACATGCACATAGGTACATGGAAACACTTAGAAAATATTTCACGTTTGTCGACATGCATCCTTGTCGACATGTAGGTACGTAGATAGGAACACTTATAAAATATTCCTCGTTTGTCGACCTCCATCCTTGGCGACATGTAGGTACGTAGATAGGAACACTTCAGAAAATATTCCTCGTTTTTCGGCCTCCATCCTTGGCGACATGTAGGTACTTAGATAGGAACACTTAGAAAATATTCCTCGTTTGTCGACCTCCATCCTTGGCGACATGTGCTTTGTTGAATATATACGTGCTTGTAGTATTTGCTTCAACACTTAGAATTTTTTCCTTATTGAGTGTCACACATGTTATTGCTATGAGAATGATGTAGAACGGATGTCACCACCGTGGTTGATGAGTATACGGAGTTACCACCCATCATTGGATATTTGTTGCTTGATGTACGCTATCCACAATTATGCTAGAGTACTTGGAGAATGCTCCTTGGAAGTTGATTCCACGC
Source organism: Clarkia xantiana subsp. parviflora (assembly GCA_036873135.1). Lineage (NCBI taxonomy): Eukaryota > Viridiplantae > Streptophyta > Magnoliopsida > Myrtales > Onagraceae > Clarkia > Clarkia xantiana. Next base: position 23,483,673 of record JAPTYO010000014.1, read on the forward strand.
CATTTGTTGATTGTTGATACTAGTAACATGATGACTGCTTGTTATGCGCTGACACTTAGTAACATGCTGTCAGCTTGTAATGTGTTGATTGTCATCCTGAACAAAACACTTAGAAAATATTTTGACCTTGTTACCCTGTACAACGAGTATGAACTCAATTTCTTCATGAAGGTTGACGTGTTGAGGGAGTTGCCCCCTCTTGCATGATGATTGTTACTTGTTGCACGGAGACTATTAAGTCATTGCATGCATAGTTATCTCACATGGAGCGCTCATTGCATAGATGTTTGCATGAATGTTGATGCGTGCTCGCGCACTGATTGGATTGTTGGTTGCACCTTTTCAGGGTATCAGATCTCCCTATCTTCTTGTCGAAATTAATCTTCCCACGAATGTTGTCATGAGTAAGTCCACTGTTCCCATTCACCAAGTATCTCTATGTTCAGGTGTCGACATGGTTGAGCCCCCAAATAATACACCGAATGTAGATGTTGACGTCCTTGCTTGATTAATTGACGCCGGTGTACATGTACTTCTTTATGAAGGTTTGGTATGTTGATGATCTTTACGACTTGTACCATGTTGCAATGTAGGTTGGACTAATGAAAAAAGCTCGTCTTTGCAGACAGTTGACGTACACGGTAATCCGTTTGTTGAAAGGAATGTCCGCACTATTGCCCCCATTACTCTGGAGTCTTCGGGCATGGTCGTGGTAAGGGACTTGTGAGCAAGGCACCTTCTTGTATCTTCTTTAAACTTGTTAACTTTCCGAGTTGTTGCTTTCATGTTGCTTTTGTTTCCAAGTTGCTCCGTACATGTGACTGAAGGTGTGGTGGCAGTTTCTGGCTTTAGCACAATTCTCAAAAGATCCGCCGCAGGGACGCGTTCCTCGAGCGATTCTGAGTTCTATATGCCGAGTACGACCGTATCAACTCCTTCTTGCGATAAAGGAAATAGAGTTGAGAGTCGTGTGGTGGCGTTTTCTGCCCCCCGGTCGAGGGACCGGCCCAAGGAGGAGCGATCCTCCCATTGAGATAAGCGATGTTTACTTTTTCACGTTTGAACTTGAAGATGCCTGATTTTGATGTACGCATTGCTGTTTGTCACTCTCGTGTTGAAGAGTTATGTCATATTGAAATTGAAGCGACCATTTTTGTCGTGTTTTTGTAAGGATGACGACATTGTATTTGATGTTGACATTATGAACTATTTGCCTTAGTTCCTTGGCGATGATGTTATCTCTTGGTTGGTATCAGTTTGTCTGCTTCCCGCATTTTGAACCCTTTGTGAACGGGCTGATGTTGTTTTGAGATGTTTGATAAATCTCTGTTTGTGCCTTTGCTTGCATGGCATTTTGTCACTTGGTCCTGTTTTTATCAATAACAAACATGTGATAACGTGTTAGTAATATTTCATACCTTGCGCTATCTTGATTTTCTGTATGTATTGGACTTGTATGATAGGATTGAACTCCTTGTTGTGATGTATATGATGTTGCGACTTGCGCATTGCATGGTGTTACTAGCGCCCATCTTGAAAAAATTTCCAAGGCATGGCATGTTATGTACACTTGGTACTTGTAGCATTGCAGATAGTAATGTACTTGGCACTTGGCACTTGGCGCTTGGCATGTAGTAGTGTTGTCTTGACAAAGCAAGTTGTATGCTAAAGAGCAATATAATGTTGTACAAGACTCGACTTGTAAGTTTGGTGAGTTTTGTAAACAGGGTACGCACCTGCAAGCGTATAACATGAAGCTGCCCACTTAAGGAATAAGTCTTCATGGTGTATGAACCGTAAATAGAGTATACATACTTTTGACATGTGGGTTGTCGTCAATTAAGAGGACTTCCTCAAAGTGGGGTGATCAGTCCCATAATGTATTTGCCGCATCATGTTTTATTCAGGGAATGGCTATGAACACGAGGATTTGCCCTAAAGAGGATTTCATTACATGCCATTTTTTAGAAGTAAACATGTGGGTCTTCATCATGTTACTTTGATTGGAGTAAGCATGGGGGTTGCCCTCACAAGGAGGATGTCGCAGCATGCTTTTTGTAGTTGTGAACATGTGGATCTTCATCATGTTACTTTGATTGGAGTAAGCATGGGGGTTGCCCTCACAAGGAGGATGTCGCAACATGCTTTTTGTGGTTGTGAACATGTGGGTCTTCATCATGTTTTTTGAAGTTGTGAATATGTGTGTATAAATAACGGCTATGTGTTGTTGTATGCATCCTCTAGTTGACACGCGTCGATGATTCCTTAGCATGATGTATATGCAATCGTTGTTTGATATTGTTTCCAAAGGAAGAGCTATTGTTCGAGAAGGATGCTTGTTGAGGTGCCACAAGTTATAGTTAACTTGGATACTTGCTGTGATGTTGCTAATGATATATCCTCCACCATTACTTGGCTTAGATGCCTAAGTAGAATGTTCATAGATATAGAATTCCAGAAAGTGTCGCATACAGCTTTACCCAGTGTAGTTCCTTAGATAAGGTGTGTCATTGAGACATCTCTTGTATGTATATATAACCTGTCTTAAATTGGTCAAAATATTTTAAGGCAGATATTGGTTAGGTAATAAAACTGGAGTTATTAGTCTCCTCATATGGCTCTATTGCCTTCAATGCCAATATGACTGGATCAGACTATTCGCGACTAGTCTGTTCCATTCCCCTTGGATTTGTTGTTTGACTAAGTCAGACTACTCTGAGTAGATATCATACTCCAGTGGTCTGCTTTATTCATATTATTACTATTGTGGAGTTGGTATTTCATACCTGAGTTTACCTTTGGCAGTAACACGTGTTACCTAGACCTTGTTTATGTAGAAGAGGTCGTCCTTTCAGGGCGATGCTTGGTGCCTCCTTCTTGGGACCAATCCGTTATAGGATGTTGAAGTTGTATTCCTCGTTGGTGCATTTCCATAGAGGGGCGGTACTACGTGTTTTTGCAATGATTTTCTTTTCCACTTCGGTGGAATGCCAAGCACTTGTCATCTTGGTGCCCCCCAAGTTGCTTGGTAGTCGCATCGTTGTTTCTTGATGGAGATTGGTATGTCTTGTATATGGGGGTTTTAGCAAGATGCCCCCGCTCTTGCGTGAAGTGTTGATCGCATCCTTTGATGATTATTATGGGACAGTACTCCTTCTTGAATACTTGTTGCTAGGAGTGGTTAAGAGTAACCTTATCCTTTTTAGATGCGCGTCGTGCGTTGTTGAATACGGTGTGTATGCTTCATGTATTTGCTTCCAAGGGGTCTTGGTTTACGCACGTGTGATTCTTCACGTAGTTGCGTCTGTGTGACATGTTTTTGAGTGGTATGATCCTCCTTGCTGGATGTTGTAGATAATTTACTAACTTTCTTCCTGTGGTGGGTTTGGCATAGATGTGCATATATCATATGAGTCCCTCCTGAATTCCTATCTTCCACAATGATGGTGGTATTGTCACTTGAGTAGTATCCATCGGCAGGATGTGATGAGTGTATGCCCCCGTTGTGGATTTTTGGGAAAATCCGGGGTTTTGTGCGGATGCGCCGGGAGTAAACACGTTGGGTGCGGACGCATCGTATGTGGAGTTGTGCTAATATTTCCTTCTCCCGGTTTTGAGGCTATTCTTGATTATTGAGTGGCGAAGGTCTTGTATACTCAGCATGGTTAAGATGTGCGCACTTTGGTAATGTGTATGTCTGTGCGCTTCAGCGTTGCTTGATTGGTGGATCAGCATGGATGTGTCCCACTTGATGATTGTAAAGGAATCCCTTGTAGGAAGTGAACTTGAATGTGGAGATTGTCCCTATGTCCTTCCTTGATGACCCGCTTCTCCGCCCGGAGTGTATGAGTGGGCTGTGTTTGTTTCCAAGGAGTGTGTTCCTTTTATAGGTTCATAGGTGCTGAGTCGTTGTCTTTTGTTTGAGCAAAACATGCTCGTTGTTTGTTACTTGGTGTTAATCCATAGTAGAATGTATAATGTAGGGATGTACCTACGAAGGTAAATTGGCCATTATTAGATACTTTTCATGTTCGTATAACGGATTACAATAGGGCGTCAACTGATGTCGTTGTCTCTTTCAATGTATGTCGTTGTTTTTCCTTCGCTTGGCGAGTGGCGGATTATCATTCGCCTCTTCTTTTCCTTTGTCTTTTCTTGAAGACTTTGCATACGACTTCTTTTGATGTTTGTTTCCTTGGTCGATATACTTCTTCATTTCTCCTTTAGGATGATAGACAGCGATGTGTTCAACGGAATACATTTGGTGAGATTGGACTCTTTAGTCCATTGGACGTCTGACTGGAATGGCCTCTTTTGTTGCGGTTGTCTCTTTTCCCGGGAAGCGTCTATCTTTTCCTCAATTATTGCCTTCAAGGTTCTTGTTGCAAGTCCCTCGGTTGGGATATAATTGTCGTCTTCATGCTTTTCCCATCCCTCATTATGACGGATGTCAGCATTGTCTTGGTTTTTCTTCATGGAGGAGCCTTCCTTGTGCATTTTTGAGCGAGAGGTTGGAGGTTGTCTCCAAGTCTCTTCTTGATGTTATTCTATCACATACGGGTTGTATGAGCGTGAAATTCCTTGCTTTGGTTGTCGGTACTGGCAGGTACCTTCCATGTATTTCCCCCCTATTCCTTTGTGCGGCGTGTTTTGATGGCTTGTGTCTCGGGACATTGCTCTTGTTTCCTCAGCCTGTCTGTTAATTGATGGTAGAGGTGGTGGCGGGGCATATCCCTGATTCCTTAGCATCTTTCGAAATGCAAGACGCTCTTCGAGTGCGGTCATCATGGTAGGGGTGACAAATTGTGGTGGGTTGACACTTTCGTATTGGGGAATTCCTTGGGTGTACTGTGCGTACGGCGCACATGTTGTTGGCATGAAGAAGGCGTTGGATGTGGCCACAGGCATGTGGGAGGATCCAAGTTGACTTGTTGTCAGCTTTGTCATGGTTATAACCAAGGCGTCGTAGTGTTCAATGCGCTCTTTATCTTTTAATGAGAAGTCAACGACTTCTTGCATGGTTGCGCTCTTCATGTTGGCATCCTTGATGTTCACATCATGAGACTTGTGCATTGTCTTTGCAACGTACTCCTCTTGCTTGTACGACTTCTCGCTTCTGGCGTCTAAGTCTTCATGGATTACATGTACGCTTGCCATCTTTTCCGGATGGGATGTGATGTGTGCCGCACTCTGGACTTCAAGGCCATGCTGTGCGGAAGGCACACTGTTTATTGGCATGGAGGATGCAACGAACATGTCTTTATGTATGTGCGAAAAATCCTGCTGACTTGTTGTCGGCTTTCGATTGTTGGCTGCAGCTTTGTTCCCACGAACAGGATTTTTCTTTTCTTCCGGTGGACTGACATCATCAGAAAGAGGCTGATTGTGTGCTATAGCTTGCTGCTGTACTTCATCAGCTGGCATCTTGTAAGAGGATTCTTCATTCGTCCTCGTTCTTCGCTCGAACTCGTGCGCTGGTGCATTGTTCTGAACTTCGAGACCGTGTTGCGCGGAAGGCACATTTGCGGTTGACACGGTTGAGGCGATAGACTCTGGATCTGGAACGTAAGGAGGTCCTAGTTGGCTTCTTGTCGGCTTCGGCTTGCTTGCCCCCGCCTTCTTTGTATGTCTGCCTATCATAGCTTGCGGTATGGAACGGCTTATTGTTCGAATCACGCTGACGGCGCCAAATGTTTAGTTCGATTCTGCTTAGGTAGCTTCGGGCTGAACTTGGCTCGAACGGACTTCGGATTCGGGTTGTGGACTTCGGTTTCTCGGGCACGATCTGCGAACCTCGATCCCCGAACAACGTCTGAATTCCTCAAGTCTGGACTCTTTAGCTCCGGGCCCTGCAAAAGGACGATAACCGGCGAGGAGAGGGGGGTGCCGGTTGTGCCCTCTCCGACGCTCAAGTTATAATATATTCTAGAGAGAGAAAGTAGTTTCTAGAGAGAGGTCAGAGCACTTTTTGCCAAGATGAGGAAAAATCTAGATAATGAAAATGGGAGGCTTAGGTCCCTATTTATAGGGGTCATAAGAACCGTACCCGGTTTTATGCGGTTCGATACCGGTTTAAAATAGTTACCGACAACAGGGTCCTTGTCCGTCATAGGGGCCCCTGTACGACAACATGGGTCCTGTACGACAATAGGGGTCCTGTACGACAGCATGGGTCCTGTGTGTCATAAAGGCTTTGTATGCACTGACTTCCCTCTTAACTTGGTAAAAATATAGTCGAACGATTTGCGCAGTAATACCGATGATCCGGACCATGTCGGTGGACCTACATGGTCCGGATTGCCTTGTGGCAATCCGGATGCTCCGGTACGCGCGTATTGCGCGTACCTCGACCCGTTACTGTGGTTTTCCAAAGTTTTACGAGACCCGAAATGTAAATACGAACCCGAATTGGACAGATATCCATCAGTAAGTAAGGATTCCGAAAAAAGGTAAAATTCCGGCTTCAAATTGCGCGTGTCATACCATCCTAAAATAGAGTCAATCAAGGGTCAGGCCATTGGTTGACTCGGGGGCATGTGATGGATATACGCCCAATTTGAACCCGTTGACTTGCAAATCGTATTGTTTTTATCACCCCATTAATGATTATAAATCGAAACTTTAACCCGAACACCCCGCCGAAACACCAACGGTCCGGACGAGGCAAAAATACTCGTCCGGGCCACGCGACGAACTCACCTAGGTGAGATCGGGTGGCCACACCCGATCTCCCCTAGGGGAGATCGGGTTGGCAAACCCGGTCTCCCCTAGGGGAGATCGGGTGGCCAAACCTAATCTCCCCTAGGGGAGATCGGGTGGCCAGACCCGATCTCCCCTAGGGGAGATCGGGTTGGCAAACCCGGTCTCCCCTAGGGGAGATCGGGTGGCCAAACCTAATCTCCCCTAGGGGAGATCGGGTGGCCAGACCCGATCTCCCCTAGGGGAGATCGGGTTGGCAAACCCGATCTCCCCTAGGGAGGGGTTGGGTGGCCACACCCAACCCCTACCCTTAGGGGTCGGATTTTTACTCCGCCCCAAAGGGCCCTGACACCATTTCCCGACCTCCATACTTAGGTTATTACCGCCAACCTCTCCATGTTTTAAGGTTTTAATTGTGGGATTAAGGACTAATTAATTATGTTTAGAGGTTAACGATGTCATTAAGCCACCTTAATGACACCGTTGCCTATAAATACAACCCTTTCACCATTCATTTGATCATCTTGGCAATTTATGCAATCTTAGCTCTAGCTTCTCTCTAGAATTTGTACTTTCTCTCTCTAAGGAGATATACTTACTTAGGCATCGGAGAGGGCTCATCAAGCACCACCCCCCCTCTCCGTGCTTGATACTGCCCCTTGTGCAGGGTCTCGAGGAGGAAGCAGAAGGCTACGAAGAAGAGCGATCACCCCGAAGCACAGAGAACCCGATCCATCTTAGTGGGAGATAAGTTTTAGGTAGACGATCCGTTGACCTAGACCTTATAACCTAACAACAACCACGTGCTCAGTCACATGAACGGAACAACTTGCAATCAAAAGCAACATAAAAGAAACAACTTGGAAAATTAACAAGTGTAAAGAAGATACAAGGAGGTGCCTTTCTTACAAATCCTTTAACGCGATCGTGTCTGGAGACTCCAGAGTAGCGGGGGCAATAGTGCGGACATGCCTTTCAACAAACGGATCACCGTGTACATCAGTCGTCTGCAGAGACGAGCTTTTTTCGTCAATCCGACCTACATTGCAACATGATACAAAGACATAAAGATCATCAACATACCAAATCTTCATAAGGAAGTATATGTATACCGACATCAATTAATCAAGCAAGGACGTCAACATTTACACTCGGTGTATTATTTGGGTGCTCAACCATGCTGACGTCCGATCATAGAGTTACTTGCAGAATGGGAATAGTGGACTTACTCATGACAACAGTCGTGGGAAGATTAATTTCGACAAGAAGATAGGGAGATCTGATATCCTGAAAAGGTGCAACCAACAATCCAATCAGTGCGCAAGCAAGCATCAACATTCATGCAAACATCTATGCAATGAACGCTCCATGTGAGATAACTATGCATACAATGACTTAATAGTCTTTGTGCAACAAGTAACAATCATCATGAAAGAGGGGGCAACTCCCTCAACAAGTCAATTTTCATGAAGTGATTGAGTTCATACTCGTTGCTGTTGGATCGCGGTGGAACTCCGGCACGGCGCTTGACGGTGGTCCGAACTCCTTAGCTCCACGCAATCCTGCAAAGAGGGGATAGACCGGGCGGTGGCTCGGAATCCCTCTCCGATGCTTAAATGAGTATATGGCAAGAGTAGGCAAGTCTGTATGTAAAAAAGAAGATCTTTAAACCTGGGGGGTTTCCACCCTTTTATAGGGGAAGTCCAACCCCAGTTACCTGATTTATCGGCTGGGCCGCTAGCCCATATCCCGCGTATCTCGCTCATTTATCCGTTACTCCGGATATATCGGCCCACGATCCCGCTATCTTAGGGGATGTGTATCTTGGCCTTATCCTCTGATCACAAGCCTCGACCACCGTCGGAGACTCCAGAGTTGTATCATCACCGCCCGGGGCCTCTCGCCATCATGACTTGGCCCATTCTTCTCCGAGATTCTCCATCGGGGCCTGCTCACAGGCGTCGTGGCCTATTCATAGGCGTGTTCGTCGAGGGCTGGCTATTCAGCCAGCTGTTCACTTCGCGGGTCCGACTCCGTCGGGACCTTTCCTTGTCGGAGCGCGTATCGTCGGGGCCTTCTCTCTTGGCCCTTTGGGCCTGATCTAGGGCCCAATGGGCTGGGTCGCCGTTTCTTCATCGTTAAAGGCCTAACGGCTACACCAGAATCCATCATTTGCCCCCAAGACATGAGGGACTTTTAAGTTCGTCGTGTCTTTAACTTCTGACCTCCCGACTAGTCGGGGACCCTGGCCTTCTCGATAATTGTCTCCACGTGGAACCTTTTTCGTTGGTCTCCCCGATGCTACGAGGGTAATCATTAACTTTGCTGAGAAGGCTCCTCGGTTTCTAGGCCCATAAATGCGATGGGAGACGAGCCGTCTCTTCTGGGCTTCCACGCCTGCTCTTCTGAAAAGTGCTTTTCCAGACGGTTACGTCACTGACATCTCCTCCGTACTAACGCCTCCCCATATTCTACGATCCAGATTAACCCGTTTCATCTTCTACGGTCCAGATCGAAATGTCATTTTGCCTCCTTTGTCTCCTATAAAACCTCGATCACGAGGCTCTATCTCAGTTTCCTTACCGCCTTTTCAAGAATTCAAGATTTTTCAAGCTCTAATCTTCTTCAAGGTCTTCAGCTCTCCGATCAATTCTCCGGTCACCGTCAAGTTGCTTCCCTTTCCTCTTTATCATGTCTGGTAAGACTCCTCTCCGTTGTCAATTCGTTTTTATTCTTGTTAATCTTCCTTGGCTTATGTCTTGGGGAGACCCACTATGCTTTGCTGCCCTGGGTGGCTTTCAGGCAGCGGATCGAACTCCGAGGAGAGGGCTGCCTTTCATTTTGAGTATCCGCCCAATGGGATCACGGCGAACGCCTTTGACTTGGCTGTCAAGGAGGGGGCCTCACTCGAGACTGGGAGCCTCGCTACCCTTACGAGCGTAACCGCCCTGTACGGGTTCATGTGGCTACGCCTCCTGAGGAGGGGGAGGTGTATGTTTCCACTGGACAAATTCAGGCGGGGCTTCGTTTTCCTTTTGCCGGGAGCCTGGTAGAGATGTGCACCTTCTACCAAACGCATCCCACCACTCTCACTCCGCATGCTATTCGCACCTGGAACGCCTTCCAGTGTCTCTGTCTCCGGGAGAGGTGGTCCTACAGCCTCAATCTCTTTCGGACCTTCTGGCAGTTGAAGTGCAATCCGGTAGGGATTTGCGCTTTCTATCCTCGGTTACCCCAATTCACCTCGGTCCAGCTGGCCCGATATGGGTGGACCGAGCATACCTGGAAGCCCGCCAAAGGTCGCCACTTTCTCTGCGATTCGGGGCCCGACCATAGTTGGTGGAAGAGGAACTACTTCTTCTTCAAGAACAGCTCCATCCCATGGCCTCGATGGGCTGTTGAGGCGGATCCTGCCCCCGCCACTCACGCCTACACTTCTTTGGAACTTGAGACCCTCCAAGTTATCGCTCTTTATCGCTGGAGCGACTCCTTCGCCCTATTTGATGCTAACTCCCTCACCGAGCAAGACCTGATTACGATCGGGGTCCAACTCCTCGACGCTTCCTCTAGGGGTCGACTTACTGATGGCTCCTCTGGGGCCGTACCTTGGGTAATGCTTCTAACCTTCTCTTTTTACCTGCTTGCAGCAAAGAGATCTCAGCTGATTCATCTGGCCCTTGAGCAGGGGGAGACGGATGCTATTCGCAAGGTGGCGAAGAAAAGGAAGGCTGCAAGGAAGCCTACTGCTCCTTCTGGTTCTCCCTCGCAGCGAAAGCGTTCTCGGGTGGAGCGGATGGACGCACTCTTTGGGGTGAAGACCCCCGAGGAAGGTAAGAGACTTCGCGATGCTATTAAATTTTATCGGTCCCGAGTCCCCAAGGATCTTATCCCCGTAGAGAAGGCAAAGCGGATACGTGAGGTTAACCTGGTTCTTCGCGGAGAAGTACCCCATCTCGTGGAGGAAGGCTATTATGAAGTCCTCGGTCAAGTCGAATTTAAGCGTCGTCAGATTGTATGGTGTCCCGATGGCGGGTCGCCAGCTGATTTCATTCGTCCTGTGGGTGCAGGTTCAGCGGAGATCGCTGCTCCGGCGGAAGTGGCGCCCGACCAGTTCCGTCCCGTGACAAGTTTGGATGTCTCCCCTGCCGCTGAGGAGGAGGATGGAGGCGAAGGCCTGATTCGCCGTCCTAGGAGACGCCTCTCCAAACCTACTATAGAGGAAGTAGTTCCGACTTCTCCGATGGGGGGCTTGCACTCTCCGGTGCGGAGCCCAACTCCTGAGCCCCCGACGGAAGCTCCTCCGTCGGGATCTGCTGCTGTCGTGGAGACCCACGCCTCCGACGATTCCTACCAGATACCTGTCCTCCCGCTGGACGGAAGTTTCTACCCCGTCTATACCCCCGAGGAAGAGACGGTTCCCTGGAACCCGATTGAGTCTCTGCAGGGGGTCCCGATCCAGCGGGGATGCCTCGAGGAGGATTTGGCCCTGCATCTGATGGCCGGCTCAGTTCCACCGTCCCTCCGACGTCCGCTTCTCCTGGATGATGAAGAGGTCGACAAGGATCTCCGCGAGATGGCCACCGTGCTTGTACATGTGAGTTCCTGCCTTCGTCTTTAACTTGCAGTGTGGGATATCGTTGATCACTAACTTGGTTTTTCTTTTCCTCAGAACACTGCGAACCAGCAGCGTTGTTATGGGTATGTCGTGGCCCTTCGGGAGGCCTTGAGGGCGTCTCGCGCCCAGTTCGATCCCGCCAAGGTGGCCAAGCTTGAGGAGCAGCTTGCCGCTTCTCAGGCGGCGGGGGAAGAATTTCGGCGGGAGAGGATCGAGCTCGCCCGGAAAGTAGGGGACCTGAAGCAGCGGATTCAGGATCATGAGGGGCTGCTGCGTTCTGAGAAGCAGAGGTTCGATGATGAGCAGCTGCGGGATGCCGCGGAGCGGGAGGGGCTTGTCCTCGAGAAAGGCCGTCTCGCGGAAGTCGTTGCAAGGTTGGAGGCTGAGAAGGCAGGATTTCCTGACCAACTAGCTGAGGCCAAGGCTCAGGGTCGCGAGGAGTATCGGGACTCCGGGGACTTCCAGGCTGACGCTACGCGGTTCTTCAAATCTGAGGTTCATAACACCATGTTTGATATCATCGAGGAACTTCATACGGCCTTCGGTGACGCTATTGACCTCACGAAGTCGGAGACTCTTGCCCCCTTCGCGGAGGAGTTTTTCAATTCTTCTGAAGGAGGCGAAGGGACCTCCACTGCCCCCGACTCTTCTTCAGCCAACCCCGCCATCTCTGACGCCGCCAAGGATCAGCCTCCCGCGCAGGATTAGATGCTTTAATTCTCAATATTTGTAACTCCTGTTTGTCCTCGACATTAATGAATGAGAGAATTGTTTCTATCCATCCTTGTCTTGACTTAAATCGCCTTAACTTGTAAAAAATGATCAAAAAATGATCAAGTGCGCCGCTCCCGACGACTTCATATGTCGAAACTTTGACGTTGAGACTTGACTATAGATCGGGGCTTTACCACTGAAGGATCCTCGCCCCCGCCAGTTAAGGCGTTTTAGTCGTGCCCTTTTAAAACAGCTTGATGCGTCCGTCCTGACGTCTTTGTCGGGGTCGTTCTACTTGAAGGATTTTCGCCCCTGCTACTTTGAGTAGATTTATGCGCCAAACTTGGCGTTTTCACGGGACTGTTCACTTAAGGGTCTTGCCCCCGCTGTCCTTGGTAAATCAGACTTGATGCTTGTCGGAGGCTATCCACTTAAGGGTTCCTGCCCCCATCTCCTCGAGGAAATCAGACTCGATTTTTGTCAGCTCACGCCCTCTGGGCGATTTTTGTCGGAGCCTACCCACTTAAGGGTCCTCAGCCCACGCCCTCTGGGCGATTTTCGTCGGAGCCTACCCACTTAAGGGTCCTCAGCCCACGCCCTCTGGGCGATTTTTGTCGGAGCCTACCCACTTAAGGGTCCTCAGCCCCCGCCCTCTGGGCGATTTTCGTCGGAGCCTACCCACTTAAGGATCCTCAGCTCACGCCCTCTGGGCGATTTTTGTCGGAGCCTACCCACTTAAGGGTCCTCAGCCCACGCCCTCTGGGCGATTTTCGTCGGAGCCTACCCACTTAAGGGTCCTCAGCCCACGCCCTCTGGGCGATTTTTGTCGGAGCCTACCCACTTAAGGGTCCTCAGCCCACGCCCTCTGGGCGATTTTCGTCGGAGCCTACCCACTTAAGGGTCCTCAGCCCACGCCCTCTGGGCGATTTTCGTCGGAGCCTACCCACTTAAGGGTCCTCAGCCCACGCCCTCTGGGCGATTTTCGTCGGAGCCTACCCACTTAAGGGTCCTCAGCCCACGCCCTCTGGGCGATTTTTGTCGGAGCCTACCCACTTAAGGGTCCTCAGCCCCTTCTGCCTGACCCATCTCGTCATAGGTATGGTGAAATTGATAACATTCATCGGTAGCTAGTCCCATACGGGCGCAAATTTGTACGCATTCAAGCAACGATTCATTGACGCAAAACAAAGGCAATTTCACTAGGCAGCAATTCAAACATATCAGAACAAATGGGAGGCCTCGCCTCCCTTCTAAACATTCAAACGAAAAACATAACAAAGCAGAAATTCTTTAAATGAAGATAAAATTGCTCGCCTGGACCGAGGCGAGTGACTCAAAAATGCCACCATGCTCCTTCCGAAAAGAGCCCCTTCAGGATCAGCTGATGACCCTTCTCTTTTCCTGTCGAGCCCCTGATGACGTGCCTGCCGCGGATTCTGCCTCGGGCTTCTTCTTCTTCGGGGACCGATCTCGTGATCGGGACCGAGATCGAGATCGAGATCGGGATCGGGATCGGCCTCGCTTCTCGGCGACAAATTCCTTGAGCTTACCCATTTGGATCAGCTTCTCTATCTCCTTCTGCAGCTCCCGACAGTAGTCGGTGTCGTGGCCACTTGCACGGTGGAACCGACAATAGCGATCAGTCCGCGAGCCATAGTATTCTCCTTCCTTCCGCGGGGGAAACCTGGCGATGCCCTGTCGCTCCATCACTGCTAGTACCTCTGCTAGGGAGCAGTTGAGAGGAGTGAGATGGGAGAGGTCCTCTCTCCGTTTTTCCCTCCTTGAGGGCTGCTTATCTTCCCGTTGGTCGGAGCGGCCTCGGTTCCGACTGTTCTCGGTCTCACCCTTCGACCTCCGATCGTCCGCAGGCTTAGAGGACTGCTTCCCTTGTCTCGTCCTCGGGTTCTCTAACTCTCCAGCAGCTATCTTCGACTCCTGCACGTCAATCTGTTGCTTGACTCTTGCTTGCAACGTCTCCATGTTCCATATCGTCCTCGCCGCCGCGCTGTGCATCATGTCAGAGCCGTAAGGGGCCGTCAGATGGCTCAAGAATGTGCGGATGGTTTCGCCCTCCGAGATCTCCTCGTCTATCTCCGCGACGCTAGCCGTGTACCGCTGATAATACTGGGCTAGTGTCTCGTCGGACCTCTGCACGACCTCCGCCAAAGACCTTACGCTCTTCAGGAGGCGTCGCCGGCCTTGGTACTGCTGGATGAACTTCTTGTGCATGTCGCCCCAGCAGGTGATGCTCCCTGGGGGCAGGCTGAAGAACCACGACATGGCCCTCTCTCCCAGCGTGATCGGGAACAATGCGCAGACGACATCGTCGTTCGGGGCCCTGCCCATGCATGCCTGTACGTGCTTCTGCACGTGGCGGACGGGGTCAGCTTCGCCATCATACTCCGGGATGGTCGGAATGTTTAACCCTGGCGGGGCCAGGGTGTCGATCAGTCGCGGGATGAATGGGTGACTGGCTCTGTCCCGCAGTTCCGACATCATCGGCTTCTGGTCCCCTGTGCATATGTTTACAATTTTCACTACCTGATCAACGGTGAGGGGACCGTTGAGGGCGAGGGTTCTGTGCTGGACCGGGCCTGGTCCGTCAATCACGATCCGTTCGGGCTGAGCGGCTCTATCACCTTGGCCTCCCAGCTGGACTCGCTCCTGCTCCGCTCTCGGCGGTGGCGGTGGTGGTGGTGCCACCACGGGCTGCTGCCTGGTGGCGTCTCTTCGCTCGAGGAGGGCTTCCATGGCTGCTAAGAACATAGGCATGGCGGCTGCCACTGCCTGAGTCAGGTCTGGGTTCGGAGGAGCAACGGCGACTTCTCCCCTGTTCTCCTCGATCTGGGGGGCTTGCTCTCTTGGGGCTTCTTGACGCCCTTCCACCTGGGCAGTGTTGGCAGGTGGTGGAGGATCATCTTGAGCCTCAGTACGCTCCGGCTGTCTCGACGTCTGTCCTTGCTTGGTTTCCCTAGCAGGTGCCATATGAACAAGAAAGAGGTTACCTTGGCTTTATGTTCAAGGTTCCCACAGACGGCGCCAATGTTGGATCGCGGTGGAACTCCGGCACGGCGCTTGACGGTGGTCCGAACTCCTTAGCTCCACGCAATCCTGCAAAGAGGGGATAGACCGGGCGGTGGCTCGGAATCCCTCTCCGATGCTTAAATGAGTATATGGCAAGAGTAGGCAAGTCTGTATGTAAAAAAGAAGATCTTTAAACCTGGGGGGTTTCCACCCTTTTATAGGGGAAGTCCAACCCCAGTTACCTGATTTATCGGCTGGGCCGCTGGCCCATATCCCGCGTATCTCGCTCATTTATCCGTTACTCCGGATATATCGGCCCACGATCCCGCTATCTTAGGGGATGTGTATCTTGGCCTTATCCTCTGATCACAAGCCTCGACCACCGTCGGAGACTCCAGAGTTGTATCATCACCGCCCGGGGCCTCTCGCCATCATGACTTGGCCCATTCTTCTCCGAGATTCTCCATCGGGGCCTGCTCACAGGCGTCGTGGCCTATTCATAGGCGTGTTCGTCGAGGGCTGGCTATTCAGCCAGCTGTTCACTTCGCGGGTCCGACTCCGTCGGGACCTTTCCTTGTCGGAGCGCGTATCGTCGGGGCCTTCTCTCTTGGCCCTTTGGGCCTGATCTAGGGCCCAATGGGCTGGGTCGCCGTTTCTTCATCGTTAAAGGCCTAACGGCTACACCAGAATCCATCAGTTGCGTACTGGGTAACAAGGGCAAAATATTTTCTAAGTGTTTTGTTCAAGATGACAATCAACACATTACAAGCTGACAGCATGTTACTAAGTGATGGATATACGCCCAATTTGAACCCGTTGACTTGCAATTCGTATTGTTTTGATCACCCCGTTAATGGTTATAATTCGAAACTTTGACCCGAACACCCCGCCGGAACTCCAACGGTCCGAACGAGGCCAAAATACTCGTTCGGGCCGCGCGACGAACTCACCTAGGTGAGATCGGGTGGCCACACCCGATCTCCCTAGGGGAGATCGGGTCCGCAAACTCGATCTCTCCTAGGGGAGATCGGGTCCGCAAACCCGATCTCCCCTAGGGAGGGGTTGGGTGGCAACACCCAACCCTTACTCTTAGGGGTCGGATTTTTACTCCGCCCCCCAAGGGCCCTGGCACCATCTCCCGGCCTCCGTACTTAGAATATTTCTGACAACCTCTCCGTGCCTTAAGGTTTTAATTATGCGATTAAAGACTAATTAATTTTGTTTAGAGGTTAATGACGTCATTAAGCCACCTTAATGACACCGTTGCCTATAAATACAACCCTTTCACCATTCATTTGATCATCTTGGCAATTTATGCATATTAGCTCTAGCTTCTCTCTAGAAATTGCATTTTTCTCTCTCTAAAGAGTGATACTTACTTAAGCATCGGAGAGGGCTCATCAAGCACCACCCCCCACCCCCCTCTCCGTGCTTGATACTGCCCCTTATGCAGGGTCGGAAGGAGGAAGCAGAAGGCGAAGAGAGTAGAGCGATCAACCCGAGAAGCAAACAACCCGACACATCTTAGTGGGAGACAAGCCTTAGGTAGACGATCCGTTGACCTAAATCTTATAACCTAACACTCTGCGTCGTCCGTGGGTTTTGAACAGAAAGCCTGGCAATCACGAGATCTATGGCGAATAGCCAACCATCTAGGGAGATACGCTCACCTGGGGGAAATAGGCAGGAAGATCAACATATGTCTCCAGCAAGGCAGCCTAACCCAGGGAAGAGGCCTGCACACCCTGAACCTCAAGTAGCCCCAGAAGAACCCCAGCCCAACACCCAGGGGGGAGGACCTTCACGCCCAGCTGGGGCTGAATCTTCCACAGCTTCTACACCATTGGCTAGAAGGCCACAGGCACATAGGGGGCAAGCAAGAATGCCATCTCAGAACACGGCACCTCCGCAAGGGTACTACTACGAGGCCCAGCCTCAAGGGTATCCATGTGGAATGCCAACTCAGAGGAACAATCAGGCTCACACTACCTATACAAGGCCAATGCATTCACAGGGTGCACAGACAGTGACCCCAGGACTAATAAATGCACTAGATGAGTTACTGGCCTATAGCGAAGCCTTGAGGAACAGGGAAGGAAGGCGACAGGAGTATGAAGAGGAAGAGGTTCAGCAAGAAGAACAGAGGCCTGAGAAAGAACAAGGCCATGAGAATGAGCACTACTCGCACCCTCCAACAGGGCAGCGAGGAGACCAAGCAAGAAGTGATCAAAAGCCACCCCAGGGTTAGGACAGCAGTTTGTGCCACCAAGGCAGCAACAGCCACACCAAGATGCAAGAGCACACACCCCGCTGGGGGCAGAAAGAGAGGCAAGACCTCCGAGAAGACTGGAATTCTACCAAGTCCCCCAACAGGGATATCAGGGATATGCCTACAGTCCATACCAGCATGGACAAGGGATCCCAGTAAGCCCAGCTTACAACTATGGAGGATACCGGCGAGATTATACTCCAACTCCGGTGATGATTACCCCAGAGGAGATAGAAGCCATGATAGCGAAGAAGATGAGCGAGTCTAAGAGGAATGGACTACTCTGCCTGAGTGACAACACAAACCACCCCTTCACAAGGGAGCTAGAAATGAACAGGGTGCCAGACTCCTTGCACTCAATACAGATAGCCAAGTACAATGGCAAGGGAGACCCTTTGGAGCATATCCAGCAGCACGAAGCCTCCCTATTCGGGAGAACAACCGATGAGCGATACAAGGCCCTCTTATTTCCAAACACCCTGGCAGGGGTGGCATCGCATTGGTTTTTCAGTCTGCCCAGTGAGAGCATCCACTCATGGGCACAGTTAAAGGCTAAGTTCCTGTAGAGATACCTAGGGGAAAGAAAGCTGCTCAAGGGGACAGGCTCCCTGGACGATGTGAAGCAAGAGGGTGATGAATCCCTGGCTGATTACTACACAAGGTTTAATCAAAACATAGCTGACATCCAAGGCGACATCACCGAGGTGAAATAATAAGAGCCTTCATTAGAAACCTTGGTCGATTTGGGTCTACATTGGCAGAGAAGATGGCCAAGAAACCTGCAAGTACGTTGGAAGAGTTGGCATGGAGAGTGAAAACTCATATAGACCTAGAGAGGCATAGGGTAAGTAAAAAAGCCAAGATTCAGGCAGCGAAGGAGTACAACACAAAGCAAAACAGGGGAAAGCCACCTCAGGCTCCACAACCCATAAGGCAACAAGAGTGGCGTCCGCCTCAGCAAAGAAACCAAGTGGGTGAGCCTTTGAAGGCTACAGAGATAAATGTTATTAAGTTCATCCCATTGAACACAACCCCAGCAGTTGTCCTAAGGGAGATGAGGAATCAGAAGTTGTG
The DNA here is from genome assembly GCA_036873135.1 of Clarkia xantiana subsp. parviflora. Lineage (NCBI taxonomy): Eukaryota > Viridiplantae > Streptophyta > Magnoliopsida > Myrtales > Onagraceae > Clarkia > Clarkia xantiana. The sequence continues at coordinate 23,502,068 of JAPTYO010000014.1, forward strand.
GTCACCCCCCGGAAGGTGGAGAGCCCCTATGGTTGGAACACACAAGGACAGATGGTGTGATAACCATGAGGCTTATGGGCATGACACGAACGAATGCTTTAGCTTAAAGCTGAGCATAAACAACATCATCCAGAGGGGTGAGCTGAAACAATTTGTGGATCATGGGGGCAGTGGCACCCAGCCAGGACCCTCACAGAGAGATAAGGGCAAAGAAAAGGTTGATTATAATCCTCCACTCAACAAGAGGGGGACTATAAATATGATCCATGGAGGAGTGGCAGCAGGTGGCCCAACGGCTAATGCTAGAGAAGTCTATGCATCAAAGCTAAGCTCAGTACCAAAATGGAGGAAGAGACCACGAGAAGGTGAGGAATTGAAGATTGAGTTTCAAGAGAAAGACAAAAGTCATATCATCTTCCTGCACGATGATGCGTTGGTCATCACGTTAGACATCGACAACTTCGATGTAAAGAGAATTCTGGTAGACGGGGGCAGCTCAGCGGACCTCCTAAGCTTAAGGGTATTGGAGGAAATACGAAAGACAAAAGCAGACATCAGACCAGTCAATTTCCCTTTGGTTGGTTTCTCAGGGGCAACAAGTTACCCCCTAGGAATGATAACCTTGCTAGTGACCATGGGCGAGGGATGGACACAGCTAAGGGTGAACGTCAACTTCATGGTGGTTGAAAGCCTGGGAGCCTACAACGGGATCTTAGGAAGGAAAACCATAAATCCATATGAAATGTTCCCATCTACCGTGCATCAAAAGCTGAAGTATATCACCGAAAATGGAATTGAAGAAGTCTTGGGTGATCAGCGCACCGCAAGGCAGTGCTATGTCAACTCCATGAGACATGGGTCACACAAGTCAGATGCAGTGGCCATGGTCATAAGGGGGGCCATCCAAGGCAAACAGAAGGTGATGAAAAGGCTAAGTCTGGGAAGGATGAAGAAGGGAGTTACACTCCGTCTGAGTAGGCAGTTCTTTCAAGGACTGGCTAAGAAGAAACAGAGAAGTAAGGTTGCAAGGGGTGTCCGCTATATAGACGACATCAAGAAAATGCCAAAGGAGTCCATGACAGACTACTTCAGGAGATTCTTCAACTATGGTGCAAACTTGAACATCACAAAAAGCGAGGCCGTAAGGGCCTTCCTTAGAAATATGCATCCAACCTCAATAGAAGTATATGGAGGACTCTATGAGGTGGTCATGACGAGCACTATGAGGGAGCTCAAGGACAAGCTGGACAGAATATTTGCGATGGAGGCAGAGCAATGTGAAGGAACCCTTGAAGAAGAAAAAGAGAAGAACATCCTTGGGGGAGGTATAGAATTCAAATTCACACCTCTTACAGCGGAGATAGAAGAAATCTTTCACCAATACCTCAAAGAAAACCTACCAAAGTGCAAGGAGGAGGGCAAGGCCTTCTTAGGTAAAGATGCTCAGGGTTGGTGCGCGTACCATGGGACATGGGGACATCAAACCTACAATTGCATGGTCATAAAGATAGAGGTGGAAGAAATGATTCACAAGGGGCACCTAAAGGAATACATTGCAACAGACACACTCGCCACCCCATATCCTTAGTTTAATATTCAGTACTTTGCATGTTTAAGCATTTTAAGTTTTCAAAAACAGCTTTTGAGAAGGGGTACTCAAGAAGTAACTCCGACTCTGCAACTATCCTTGAATTCCTCCAAAGGGTGTCTGGATCCATCCAAGGCACCCCAAGTGTATATAAAGCATGAATGCCCAAGTAAAGTAGAAGTTAGCCAATAGTTCCTTTCAAAGAAGATGACAATATATTCACTATGTTATCCTTACACAGATATGACTTCCAAGTCAACAACACATCCAACGCCCCCAAGAGCGTATCTTGAGAGTAGTTTTCAAACTACGACATTCGACGCCCCCAAGAGCGTATCTTGAGAGTAGTTTTCAAACTACGACATTCGACGCCCCCAAGAGCGTATCTTGAGAGTAGTTTCCAAAAACTACGAACTTCGACGCCCCCAAGAGCGTATCTTGAGAGTGGTTTCTAAAAACTACGCCCTTCGACGCCCCCAAGAGCGTATCTTGAGATAGATTTCAAACTACCAGATTCGACGCCCCCAATAGCGTATCTTGAGGTAGACTTCAAACTACCAGATTCGACGCCCCCAAGAGCGTATCTTGAGGTAGGTTTAAAACTACCAGACTCGACGCCCACCAAGAGCGTATCTTTGGTCTAACTACTGGTGCCCTCCGAGAGCGTATCTCGTGAACAGTTCTCGACGCCTACCAAGAGCGTATCTTTGGTCTAACTTGTGCCCTCCGGGAGCCTATCCTGTGAAACGCTAAGTGCCCTCCGAGAGCCTATCTCGCGAAAAGATTTCGAAGCCCACCAAGAGCGTATCTTTGGTCCAACTCCAGCGCCCCCCGAGAGCCTATCTCGTGAAATATTCACTACACCCCTTTGAGGGTACCCGAAGAGATCATTACACCATACAAAGAAGAATACCATGAAACACAATTTTTTACAAGGTAAAGAGACATGATGAGAACTTAATGTTTACTCTTGATGAGATGACAGGTATAATGTTGAAGGAAAACACAAAAGAAATGCTAAGTATAGGAAGCATGAGCAAAAGAAGGGTCCATGATCAAAGGGATATATACACAAGCACATGAAGCAACCATCAAAGTAACAAGTCACCCTACCATGCATACCACACCTAAAGGCAAGTGCTCCACACACTGCCAACACAACCATGCAAAGAAGGATAGCAGGAAAGCATAACAAGTATAGCAATTCCAAAATGAACTCAACCCATCAAGGGGAGGGACACTCAAACCATAAAAGGGGAGGAAAGGCAAAGTCATATATACAAAGATAAAGAGATATCAACTCATCAACCAGAAGCAACAGGGGAGTCCTCACGGTCCTGACCCTCTGAGGAGGAACCACTAACAGAGCTCGATGAAGATGAAGAAGAGCCTGAACTATCAACGTCCACGGGTATAGCATCCACCTGTGCAGGGGCGGGCTCTTCGACAACAGCAGCTTGACCCCTAAGAACGGCCATGTAACCAGCGGCATAGGTCCCAAAGTCACCCAGATCATTCACAGGGAACTGGGGATCAATACGAAAGATGTGATCAACAAGATATTTGTCGAACTTGTTCATCTCCTGGTTCAGCCGAACGCTGTAATCAGCAGCAAAGGCAGGGGAAGCTTTGTACTCAGCTACTGCAATGGCTCTCTCCTCCGCCCGGCACCTCGCCTCAAGCTTCGTCAACTCCTCAGCATGGAGCGACGATGCAACATCAGCCTCGCGGCGCAAACCCCCCACGGTAGTCTCAAGTAGAGCTACCTGGCTCCTTAGCTCCTGCAGCTGCAAGTCTGACAGGCGAGCCTTCTCCGCAACAGTAGCAAGCTCAGCCTTCAAGGATACTTAGCTATCCTCAAGAGCCTTCTTCTCATCCGACAGCTCAAGCGCGAGAGATGACATGTTCACCATGTCAGACATGCCCTGAAATATCAACAAGGGTTAAAGAATATAACAAACAACAATATGAAGATAGAAAAGGAAGAGAAACACCACTCACAGGGACGTAGCGAGAAAGCACTCCCTGGATGAAGCGTCGGGTCTCCTTGGAGGACTTAGGCTGAGGAGAACGATCTCCAGGAGCAATGGCGCCGCGGAGTACCCGGATGCCAACCTCCGGGGTCCGCAAAGAGGAACTGCTGTCAAAGTGAAACTCCTTCAACCCGGCAAAAAAGGTCCACTCAGCTCCAATAATGTCCTCATCCGTGAGGCGCGCAAAGTCCTTCCGGCTCAAAGCCAGAGGCCCACCTATACGAAGAAAGGAAAGTAAAGAAAAACACAAGCATAGAAACACCAATGACATAGAAGGAAAATGAACCTGATGACCGTGCCCTCGGCTGAGGGGCAGGGGACGAAGAATCAGCAACCACTCCACCGCCATCAACAGGTCGCTTCCCTTTGTCAGCACGGGGAGGCGCCTCTTCGACCACTATCTCTTTGTCGCGAGGTAGTGTCGGGGAATGAACGCAAGGGGTAGGAGGATCAGCGACCTTCTTCTTCTTCACAGCCGAGGCCCCGGCCTCAGGGTCAGGCCTCCGGGACTTGGACTTGGAGGCCCCAGAACCTTTCCCCACGGAGACAACCCTCTCAGTCACCAAGGGGGAGTGCCCTAGCAACACAAAGAAAACAACATGAGAAAAAATACAAGTGTGCTACAAAAGAAGAAAGAAAGAAACATACCAGAGGCCCCAGCGGCCTTCCTAGGTAGTGATGACTTCTTCGGAGCAGAGCTGGAAGGGGCTCTCCTCTTACTCAGGTCAGTAGGCGCCTCCTGCATATTATAGGTTTTCCCATGAAACCAACCTAACAAGGAGAAACAGAAAATGAATACAGATGAGAAGACTAAGTAACATACCGGACCCCCGGAGGGAGGAGTCAAACTAATCCCTGCGTCATAGAGATCTGTCTCAGTCACTAAGGACACAGGGCAGTAAGACTGGGTCTGGTTACTCTCGTATATAGCCTTCATAGTCTCCAAGTCCGGAGAAGAGAACTCCCCAAAGGCAGGCCATCCGTCCGACCGGTCTTCATTCAGAACCGGCCAGGTAACGTATCGGTCCGTGATGAAGAAGTAGTTCTTAGCCCAATGGCTTGAGGAATTGTCGCTCTGAGTCATGAACCAAAGAGAAGTGTTCCACTGAACCCCGCCCAACCCGAAATCAGCAAATCGGGAATCCTTGAGGGAGGGATGGCGAGTCACGAAGCTCGCAAAGCCGACTTTCTTCTGAAACTGGAATCGGAAGAAGAACCTAAACAGTACCAGGGAGTACTTCCAAGAGTACCACTAACACAGCACCCGGAAACCCACCCAGACGCGAATGGCATTGGGGGCAAGATTCACCGGGGAGATCCTAAAGAATCTACTTAGCTCTATGAGCTCATCACAGTAAGAAAGGCGCAACCCGGACCTAATCTGAGAAGGGTAGACGACCACCTTTCCCCTAGGGGGCTCGGTCACCGTCTCACGGGTGTTCCCTAAAGAAGGAAGGAAGGGATATAGGGGTTCGTCTAAAGCGCAGATGTCTCCTAGGGTGACATGCTCGTTGTAGTCGAACCTAGTCAAGTGGTTCTCCGACAAGGTGGCAAGACCTAAGTCAAAGGCAGTAAGAAATTTCGAGCTCGAATCAGACTCCGACCAATACCCCAACTCAGTATCCGACTCCGAACTAAAGTCAGGATAGAAAGTAACGCGGCGAACAGAGGGAAAGAAAAACTTACTCATCCTGCGAAGAATATAACGCTTTTGCCAAGTTCGAGTGCGAGGACACCACCACGAGTATAACACCTGTCATGGCATGACGGGTATTAAGACAAAGAAATCTCCAAAAATTCGGGCATACCCCGGCCCCCGACAAGCAACGACCAAAAATCCAAAGGCACCCAACAAAGATAGCAAATACATGCTAAAGACACTACGACGGCAAAATCGGGCAACCTTAATCGGATCAAAAACCGACTTTCGGGCAAAATTACGATTATGCCCCTCAACGAAAATCAACATGCAAATAGCATCACGACGTCAAAATTCAAGCGGGAATAGTTTCCAACGGTCGATAACATTTCCCGAATCAATGACTATCTACGGCAATCACATATCCAAGCAAAAATCGACAACTTAAAATGATCATCACACATCGAGCATCGGCAATCAAGCATTGGCAATTCAAAAAATAAGCATTTCATACGACAAAAAAAAGGAAAAAGAATAGACCTTTGGAAATCCGGACCCAATGTGAAGAATAGTCCCGGAGCCGAGCTCTTGCCGTCGCCGGAAAGGGCGATTCGCCGTCACTAGCCACCGGTCCCCGGAGCTGCACCGGAGGGAGGTCCCGGTAATCTCGCCTTCGCTGGTCGGAGAAGGAATCAACCTTGCTGTCTCCACGAGTGGCCCCCGCCGTGCGCCGCCTGGCCCGTGCCGTTCTCCGGATCGCCCCGCCGCTGTCGCCACCGATAGCCCCTGCCGTCGTTCTCCACACCACGCCCACGAACGACGTCGCCGCTGGCCACCGTCTGCGCTGGGTCACGTCGCCGCCCCTTGCCGGACTTCTCCGCACCGCTGCTCCGCTCGTGGCTAGCCGGAATTCTGGTCACCAGAATTTTGGCCGGTCCCTATCCTTGGTGTGCAGAATTTTGCTCCCTTGCTCTCCAAGTGTGAGGGAAAATGGAAAAGATGGCACTTTTTTCAAATGGGGTAATTCTACTAACTCCTCTTTATAAAAGGAAAGGTGTAGGGTTTTTTAAGTGGCCTAATCACAACCCTCCATTGATTAAAATGAGATCTAAGGGCCTAGATGGAAAACTATCATCTCCTCTTTTTTTAACTAAGGTTAGGAGTATTACTATCCTAGTTAACACCTTATGAGCATATTTTTTAGCATCCCATACTTAGAAAAAATTTGGACCAAAATTGAAATTTTCTACACATAGGCTTACCCCGTCGTGAAGTCGTAACGCGGATTCATTTAATCGCATTCATGTTGCATTTCCATGCCTATGCATTTTTACTGAGTATAAGCTCGTGATTATGCTGGATTTATTATTCCCATCTCAGATGGGTACGTGCTAAGACGCGTGTCTGTGCTATACTGACGTTTGCAATTCCTCTATCTTATAAGACAGGGGGCAGGGTCAGAGACATACATTGATGGGTAAGTAAGGATCCCGACAAAAGGTAAAATTCCGGCTTCAAATTGCGCGTGTCATACCATCCTAAAATAGAGTCAATCAAGGGTCAGGCCATTGGTTGACTCGGGGGCATGTGATGGATATACGCCCAATTTGAACCCGTTGACTTGCAATTCGTATTGTTTTGATCACCCCGTTAATGGTTATAATTCGAAACTTTGACCCGAACACCCCGCCGGAACTCCAACGGTCCGAACGAGGCCAAAATACTCGTTCGGGCCGCGCGACGAACTCACCTAGGTGAGATCGGGTGGCCAAACCCGATCTCCCCTAGGGAGGGGTTGGGTGGCCACACCCAACCCTTACCCTTAAGGGTCGGATTTTTACTCCGCCCCCCAAGGGCCCTGGCACCATCTCCCGGCCTCCGTACTTAGAATATTTCCGACAACCTCTCCGTGCCTTAAGGTTTTAATTATGCGATTAAGGACTAATTAATTGTGTTTAGAGGTTAACGACGTCATTAAGCCACCTTAATGACACAGTTTCCTATAAATACAACCCTCTCACCATTCATTTGATCATCTTGGCAATTTATGCATACTTAGCTATAGCTTCTCTCTAGAACTTGCATTTTTCTCTCTCTAAAGAGTGATACTTACTTAAGCATCGGAGAGGGCTCATCAAGCACCACCCCCCCCCCCTCTCCGTGCTTGATACCGCCCCTTGTGCAGGGTCGGAAGGAGGAAGCAGAAGGCGAAGAGAGTAGAGCGATCAACCCGAGAAGCAAACAACCCGAGAAGCAAACAACCCGACACATCTTAGTGGGAGACAAGCCTTAGGTAGACGATCCGTTGACCTAAATCTTATAACCTAACACTAAGTATCAGCGTACAACAAGTGGTCAGCATGTTACTAAGGGTCAGCATACAACAAGATGTGGCTGAAGTATTTTCTATATATTTCACTTGCAACGTCGGACTATACGCGATAAGAGATCAATCAGCAGAAAATATTGTCTAAGTATTTTACTAGTATCAACAATCAACAAATGGCATGGAATCAACTGCCAAGGAGCATTCTCCAAGTACTCTAGCATAATTGTGGATAGCGTACATCAAGCAGCAAACATTCAAAGATGGGTGGCAACCCCGTATACTCATCAATCACTGTGGTGACATCTGCTCTACATCATTCTCATAGCAATAACATGCGTGACAACCAATAAGGAAAAAATTCTAAGTGTTGAAGCAAATACAACAAGCACGTGTATATTCAGCAAAGCGTATGTCGACAAAGATGGATGTCGACAAACGAGGAATATTTTCTAAGTGTTCCTATCTACGTACCTACATGTCGACAAGGATGGATATCGACAAACGAGGGATATTTCCTAAGTGTTCCTATCTACGTACCTACATGTCGACAAGGATGCATATCGACAAACGTGAAATATTTTCTAAGTGTTTCCATGTACGTATGTGCATGTCGACAGATGCAAAATATTCTCTAAGTGTTTCCATGTACGTATGTGCATGTCGACGGATGCAAAATATTCTCTAAGTGTTTCCATGTACGTATGTACATGTCAACAAGGAAAAATATTTTCTAAGTATTCTTATGTACGTACATAATGACAAGGATAGATGTCGACAATCAAGGAATATGTTCTAAGTACTCGAGCAACAACCAACATGCTACGAGCAACAACTATGTTCACACATCAATTATCGATCAACATTATGGACGTCAAAACATCATCCATACTCGGGGGCAACATGTTGACAATGATCACCATACATGAGGGAAGTTTATCTACTTATTTCTATTTTTCTAAAAATTCCAGCACTTAGCTTAATTATTTTCATGCTAAGTCCTTGACATCCTGCATAAGCATGTCTACATCTCATTCATGTTTACATCCCCTATGATGCATGACATACCCCACCTATAGTGCACATTATATACATAGAATTTATTTCATGTGTTTCCTATCTACAAATTGCTATATGATTATTTTTATAATCTAAGTATGAGTTTCATGTTTACATCATACCTCATGTTTGCAACATACCTCATGTTTACATCATACCTCATATTTGCATCATAAACCATGATAGTATCATCTCGAGCAATTTTATATCATTGGAAAATATTTTACTCATTACATGTACGTCATTGATTGCATGATATTATACATACATTGTCAATTGCACTAACCTTATGGACAGGTTAAACATGTCCATCAAAAATCAAAGACGGACGAGTCAACGTCCCGCACATCCAATTGACAAACAGGCCACCCCTGAGGTCAGTATCGAACCTAGATTGGACGAATATCCTATCTTAAAATAGAGTCAAGCATGGGTTTTGAACCACTACTTGACCCGGGGGCAAGTGATGGATATCTGTCCAATTCGGGGTTGTATTTACGTTTCAGGTCTCGTAAAAATTCCGAAAACCACAGTAACGGGTCGAGGTACGCGCGATACGCGCGTACCGGAGCTCCGGATCACCCGGGGCAATCCGGACCATGTCGGTTCGCTGACATGGTCCGGATTACCGGTATTACTGCGCAAAATGTCCAACTATATTTTTTACCAAGTTAAGAGAAGTCAGTGCACACAAAGCCTCCATGACGCACAGGACCCCTGTTGTCGTACAGGACCCCTGCTGTCGTACAGGACCCATGCTGTCGTACAGGGGCCTTGATGACGGACAGGGACCTCGATGTCGGTAACCGTTTTACTAAACCGGCATCGAACCGCATAAAACCGGGTACGGTTCTTAGGACCCCTATAAATAGGGACCTAAGCCTCCCATTTTTACTATCTTGAATTCCCTCTTTTTGGCAAAAAGTGCTCTGACCTCTCTCTAGAAACTACTTTCTCTCTCTAGAATACTCTTTGTGACTTGAGCGTCGGAGAGGGCACAACCGGCAACCCCCCCTCTCCTTGTCAGTTATCGTCCTTTTGCAGGGCCCGGAGCTAGAAGTCCAAATTTGAGGAGTTCAGAAATCGTTCATGGATCGAGGTTCGTTGATCGTGCCCAAGAGATCAAAGTGCACAACCCAAAGTCCGTTCGAGCGAAGTTCAACCCGAATTCCGTTCGAGCGAAGTTCAACGCGAAGCTACCCAAGCAGAAACGAACTAAACAGTATCCCTTTGCATACGCCTCGGTGGAAGCAAGGATGCAAAAGCTATAAACATTTCGGTTGAACGTGATGGTCTTTTCTCTTTCACTGGATGCTGGTGTAAAAACCACTCAGACCTTCGAAATGAAAGGTCAACATGGAAAAGATGTATATGGTTGTCTGACGTTGACATGACTCAATAACCTTGAGTCTAATCAAGTACAGTAACCACAGCAGTAAAAGGGAAACCTTCTCTGCTCACCATACTGGGTTTGAAAGAGGTCAATCTTGATCTGCATGTCATGGAAAGATCTGGACCATAAAGGTCCTATGCGATAATCCGGTGGGTTATACCTCGTTGATTAAAGTGCGTCTCAAACACGCCTCATAGGTCATGTGTATTGATGGGTTTCGGCGTAGCCGTTAGGCCCTTAACGACGAGTAAACGGCGACCTAGCCCACTGGGCCCTAGATCAGGCCCAAAAGGCCAAGGTAGAAGGTCCCGACAAGATGCGCCACGAGGAGGAAAGGTTCCGACAGAGTCGGACCCGAGGAGTGAACAGTTAGCTGAGCAGCTAGCCCCCGATAAATGCGCCTCTGAGTAGGCCACGATGCCTGTGAGCAGGCCCCGATGAAGAATCCTGGAGAAGGATGGGCCAAGTCATGATGGCGAGAGGCCCCGGGCGGTGACCGATAACTCTGGAGTCTCCGACAGTGGTCGGGACTTGCGATCAGAGGATAATGACCGAGATACACGCCCACTAACAGTGGGATCGTGGGCCGAGATATCCGGAAGGTGGTTAAGTGAGCGAGATACGCGGGATACGGGCCAGCGGCCCGAGCGATTAATCAGGTAACTGGGGATGTACTTCCCCTATAAAAGGGTGGAAACTCCCCAGGTTCACACACGTTTTTTCCCATACATACAGATTTGCCTACTTTGCCATATACTCATTTAAGCATCGGAGAGGGATTCCGAGCCACCGCCCGGTCTATCCCCTCTGTGCAGGATTGCGTGGAGCTAAGGAGTTCGGACCACCGTCAAGCGCCGTGCCGGAGTTCCACCGCGATCCAACATCTGGCGCCGTCTGTGGGAACCTTGAACGAAAAGCCAAGGTAACCTCTATTTCGTTCATATGGCACCAGCTAGGCAAACCAAGCAAGGACAGACTTCGAGGCAGCAGGAGCGTAGCGAGGCTCAAGACGATCCTCCACCCCCTGCTAACATCCCTCAGGTGGAGGGGCGTCAGGAAGCCCCAGGGGAGCTTGCCCCCCAGACTGAGGAAAACAGAGGAGAGATCGTTGTTGCTCCTCCAAACCCAGATTTGGCTAAAGCAGTGGCAGACGCCATGCCCATGTTTCTGGCAGCCATGGAGGCCCTCCTAGAACGGAGGGACGCCGCCAGGCAGCAGCCCGTGGTGGCACCACCACCTCCGCCGAGAGCGGAGCAAGAGCGAGCCCAGCCAGGGGGCCAGGGTAATGGGATCGCTCAGCCCGAGCGGTTCGTGATCGACGGACCAGGCCCGGTTCAGCACAGAACCCTTGCCCTCAACGGTCCTCTCACCGTAAATCAGGTGGTGAAGATCGTGAACATATGCACGGGAGATCAGAAGCCGATGATGTCGGAACTGCGGGATCGAGCCAGTCATCCATTCGTCCCGCGACTGATCGACACCCTTGCCCCGCCAGGGCTGAACATCCCGACCATCCCGGAATACGATGGCGAAGCAAACCCCGTTCGTCACGTGCAGAAGCATGTTCAGGCATGCATGGGCAGGGCCCCGAACGACAACGTCGTCTGCGCGCTGTTCCCAATTACGTTAGGAGAAAGGGCCATGTCGTGGTTCTTCAGCTTGCCCCCAGGAAGCATCACCTGTTGGGGCGATATGCACAAGAAGTTTATCAAGCAGTACCAAGGTCGGCGACGCCTCCTGAAGAGCATAAGGTCCTTGGCGGAAGTCGTGCAGAGGCCCGACGAGACGCTAGCCCAGTATTATCAACGATACACGGCTAGTGTCGCGGAGATAGACGAGGAGATCTCGGAAGGCGAGACCATCCGCACATTCCTGAGCCACCTGACGGCTCCCTACGGCTCCGACCTGATGCACAGCGCGGCTGCCAGGCCTATATGGAACATGGAGACGCTGCAGGCGAGGATCAAGCAGCAGATCGACGTGCAACAGTCGAAGATAGCCGCTGGAGAGTTGGAAAATCCGAGGACGAGACAAGGGAAGCAGTCCTCCAAGCCCGCGGACGACCGGAGGTCGAAGGATGAGTCCGAGGGTAGTCGGAACCGAGGTTGCTCCGACCGACGGGAGGAGAAGGAGCCCTCAAGAAGGGAAAAGCGGAGAGATGACCACACCCCTCTCACCCCTCTCAACAGCTCCCTAGCAGAGGTGCTGGCGGTGATGGAGCGACAGGGTATCGCCAGGTTTCCCCCGCGAAAGGATGGAGAGTATTACGGCTCGCGAACCGATCGCTATTGTCGGTTCCACCGTGCCAGTGGTCACGACACGGATTATTGTCAGGAGCTGCAGAAGGAGATAGAGAAGCTGATCCAGAGGGGTAAGCTTAAAGAGTTCGTTGCTGAAAAACGAGGTCGAAATCGATCTCGATCTCGATCGCGATCCCGCTCCCGATCCCGTGATCGGTCCCCGAAGAAGAAGAAACCTGAGATAGAGTCTGCGGCAGGCACGTCTTCCGGGACCCGACAAGAAAAGAGACGAGTCATCAACTGATCCATTAAGGGCTCTTCGCGGGAGGAGACGTTGCAGCATCCTAGAGTCGTTTGCTTCGGTCCAGGCGAGCAATCTTGTCTTCATTTGATTATTTCTGTTTTATCGTCAATTTTCATTCGAATAATAGTTAGAAGGGGGACGGGTTCCCCCATTTTTGATGTAATTGGATTGTTGCTTGGTAGAATTGCCTTTTTTGCGTCAGTGATTGTTGCTCGGATGTGTATGAATTTGCGGCTAAAAGAGGCCAACCATTAACGAATGCTAGCCGATTTGGCCCTGAAGGGATAGGTCGTGTAGAAGAGCTGAGGACCCTTAAGTGGGTAGGCTCCCGATAAATCGCCCAGAGGGCGTGGACTGAGGACCCTTAAGTGGGTAGGTCCCGAAAATCGCCCGGAGGGCGTGAGCTGAGGACCCTTAAGTGGGTAGGCTCCCGATAAATCGCCCAGAGGGCGTGGACTGAGGACCCTTAAGTGGGTAGGTCCCGAAAATCGCCCAGAGGGCGTGGACTGAGGACTCTTAAGTGGGTAGGTCCCGAAAATCGCCCGGAGGGCGTGAGCTGAGGACCCTTAAGTGGGTAGGCTCCCGATAAATCGCCCAGAGGGCGTGGACTGTGAACCCTTAAGTGGGTAGGTCCCGAAAATCGCCCGGAGGGCGTGAGCTGAGGACCCTTAAGTGGGTAGGCTTCCGATAAATCGCCCGGAGGGCGTGAGCTGAGGACCCTTAAGTGGGTAGGCTCCCGATAAATCGCCCGGAGGGCGTGAGCTGAGGACCCTTAAGTGGGTAGGCTCCCGATAAATCGCCCAGAGGGCGTGGACTGAGACCCTTAAGTGGGTAGGTCCCGAAAACCGCCCGGAGGGCGTGAGCTGAGGACCCTTAAGTGGGTAGGCTCCCGACAAATCGCCCAGAGGGCGTGGGCTGAGGACCCTTAAGTGGGTAGGTCCCGAAAATCGCCCAGAGGGCGTGGGCTGAGGACCCTTAAGTGGGTAGGCTCCCGATAAATCGCCCAGAGGGCGTGGGCTGAGGACCCTTAAGTGGGTAGGCTCCCGATAAATCGCCCAGAGGGCGTGGGCTGAGGACCCTTAAGTGGGTAGGTCCCGAAAAATCGCCCAGGGGGCGTGGGCTGAGGACCCTTAAGTGGGTAGGCTCCCGAAAATCGCCCAGGTGGCGTGGGCTGAGGACCCTTAAGTGGGTAGGTCCCGAAAATCGCCCAGGTGGCGTGGGCTGAGGACCCTTAAGTGGGTAGGTCCCGAAAACCGTCAAGTATGACGCACCAGATCGCTCGGAGTGGCACGGCCAAGATTCCTTAAGTGGTGAGGTCCTAGAAGTCGCTCGAAGAAATGGGGGCAAGGACCCTTAGGTGGATAGTCCCCGAAAAACGTCAAGTCTGACGTGTGGATTCTTCGAAGAAATAGGGGCAAGGACCCTTAGGTGGATAGTCCCCGAAAAACGTCAAGTCTGACACGTGGATTCTTCGAAGCAGCGGGGGCAAGGACCCTTAAGTGGATAGTCCCCGAAAAACGTCAAGTCTGATGTGCGGATTTTTCGAAGCAGCGGGGGCAAGGACCCTTAAGTGGATAGTCCCGAAGAAACGTCAAACTTAAGACGAGAAATCATTCAAAGTGGCAGGGGCAAGAATCCTTCAAGTGGAAAGACCCCGACAAAGATGTCAAGTTTGACGCATGAAGTCGTCCTAAAAAGCACGATTAAAACGCCTTAACTGGCGGGGGCGAGGATCCTAGAGTGGTAAGGCCCCGATCAAGACTAAGCGTCAAGTTTCGACATGTGAAGTCGTCGGGAGCGGCGCACTGGATCATTTTTTGATCATTTTTTACAAGTTAAGGCGCTTTAAGTAGTGCAAGCATAATCGGGAAGAGAATGGATAAAAGAGATTTTTTATTTATTAAGGCACAAAGGCCTGGAAACAAGCAGGATATACAAAGATTGTAAAGATAAAGCATCTATGGCTAATCCTGCGCGGGAGGCTGATCCTTAGCGGCATCAGAGAGAGCAGGGTCCGCGGACTCTGCAGCACGAGAATCGGAGCCTTGGCGGTCAGCTGGAGGAGAGGCAGAAGGAGTCCCATCACCCCCCTCAGAAGAATTGAAGAACTCCTCTGCGAAGGGGGCAAGAGTATCCGACTTCTTGAGGTCAATAGCATCACCGAAGGCTGTGTGAAGCTCCTCGATGATATCGAACATGGTGTTGTGGACCTCAATGCGGAAGAACCGCGTAGCGTCAGCCTTGAAGTCCTCGGAGCCCTGATACTCCTCGCGACCTTGAACCTTGGCCTCAGCTAGTTGGTCAGGAAATCCTGCCTTCTCAGCCTCCAGCTTCATGACAGCTTCCTCGAGACGATCCTTCTCGAGGACGAGCCCCTCCCGATCAGTGGCATGCTGTAGTTGCTCATCATTGAACCTCTGCTTCTCAAAGCGCAGCAGCCCCTCGTGCTCCCGAACCTGCTGCTGCAGGCACTCCGCCTTCCGAGCAAGCTCAGTCCTCTCCCGACTGATCTTCTCCCTCGCCGCCTGGGAAGCAGCGAGTTCCTCCTCGAGCCTGGCCACCTTGGCAGGATCGAACTTGGCGCGCTCCGCCCTCAAGGCCTCCCGCAAGGCCACGATGTACCCGTAACAACGCTGCTGGTTCGCAGTGTTCTGAGGAAAAGAAGAACAAGTTAGTACTTGGCGATATTTTACATCATGCAACTGAAGATGAAGATGTGGACTTACGTTTACGAGAACGGTGGCCATTTGGCGGAGATCCTTGTCGACCCCCTCATCGTCCAAGGAGAGTGGACGTCGAAGAGACGGCGGAACTGAACCTGCCAGCAGATGCAGGGCCAGATCCTCCTGAAGGCATCCCCGCTGGAGCGGGACCCCTTGCAGAGACTCGATCGGGTTCCAGGGAACCGTCTCGTGCTCGGGGGCATGAATGGGGTAAAAACTCCCGTCCAGCGGGAGAGCAGGCACCAAGTACAAATCGTCGGAGACGTGGACTCCCACGATAGCAGCAGGCTCCGACGAAGGAGTTTCCGTCGGGGGTTCAGGAGTTGGGCTCAGCACCGGAGAGTGCAAGCCCCCCATGGGGGAAGTCGGGGCTACTTCCTCCGAAGCAGGTTTGGAGAGGCGTCTCCTAGGGCGGCGAATCAGACCTTCGCCTTCATCCTCCTCCTCAGCAGCAGGGGAGGCGTCCAACCTCGTCACGGGTCGGAACTGGTTGGGCGCGGGAGTGTCCTCCGCCACCACTTCCGTCGGAGCAGCAATCTCTGCGGGACCTGCATTCACAGGACGTATGAAGTCAGCCAATAACCCGCCGGGGGCACACCAGACAATTTGACGATGCATGAATTCAACTTTGCCGAAGACTTCGTAATAGCCCTCTTCCACAAGGTGAGGTGTTTCTCCACGGAGGATCAGTTTAACCTCTCGGATTCGCTTCGGCTTCTCAACAGGGATAAGGTCCTCGGGGACTAGTGACCAATAAAGCTTAATGGCGTTACGGAGTCTCTTACCTTCCTCAGGATTTTTCACCCCGAAGAGTGCATCCATCCGATCCACCCGAGAGCGTTTTCGCTCCGAAGGAGACCCCGAGAGAGCAGATGGCTTCCTGGAAGCCTTCCTCTTCTTCGCCACCTTGCGAATAGCATCCGTCTCTCCCTGCTCAAGGGCCAGATGGGTCAGCTGGGACCTTTTAGCTGCAAACAAATGAAAAAGAAAGGTCAGAAGCGTTACCCAAGGCACGGTACCGGCGGAGCCGTCAGTGAGTCGACCCCTAGAAGAGGCGTCAAGGAGCCGGACCCCGATCGTTATCAGGTCTTGCTCATCGAGGGAGTTAGCATCGAAGAGGGCGAAGGACTCGCTCCAGCGGTAAAGGGCGATGACTTGGAGGGTCTCGATCTCCAGAGGAGTGTAGGTGTGAGGAGCGGGGGCAGGATCCGCTTCCACCGCCCATCGGGGCCACGGGATAGAACTATTCTTAATAAAGAAGTAGTTCTTCTTCCACCCGCTGTTGTCGGGCCCGGAGTCGCAGAGAAAATGACGACCTTTAGCAAACTTCCAGGTGTGCTCGGTCCACCCGTACCTGGCCAGCTGCGATGCCGAGAATCGGGGCAGTCGAGGGTAGAAGGCGCAGATTCCTGCCGGGTTGCACTTCAACTGCCAGAAGGTCCAGAAGAGGTTGAGGCTATAGGACCACCCCTCTCAGTGGCAGAGGTACTGGAAAGCGTTCCAGGAGCGGATGGCATGTGTGGTGAGAGTCGTGGGGTGTGTCTTGTAGTAGGTGCACATCTCCACCAAGCTCCCACAGAAGGGAAATCGAAGTCCCGCTTGTATCTGCCCAGTGGAGACGTACACTTCCCCCTCCTCGGGGAATATAACCTCGTGCACCCGCACAAGGCGGTGACGATCATAGGGGAGGCGAGGCTCCCAGTCCTGAGTGAGGCACCCTTCCCGGACGGCTGCATCAAAGGCGTTCGCCGTAATCTCGTTGGGCGGATATTCGAAGTGGAAGGCGGCCCTTCCTTCGGAGTTAGATCCGCTGTCTGAAAGCCACCCAGGGCAGCAAAGTGTAGTGGGTCTCCCCAAGACGTAAGCCAAGAAAAACGTGTAATCAGAGGAAATCTTACCAGACATAATGGAGTGAAGGGAAGAAGGTGACTTGACGGCGGTCGGAGAGACTGATCGGAAAACTGAAGACCTTGAAGGAGACTGAAGCTCGAAAATCTTGAATTCTTGAGAGGAGGCGGTAAGGAAACTGAAACAGTGCCTCGTGGTTGGGGTTTTATAGGAGATGAAGGAGGCGAAAAGGTGTTGCGATCTGGACCGTAGAAGATGGAACGGGTTAATCTGGATCGTGGGTATGAAAGGGCACCAGTACGGAAGAGACGTCAGTGACGTAACCGTCTGAAAAGTACTTTTTCAGAGGAGCAGGCGCGAATGCCCAAAGAAGACGGTTTACCTCCCATCGCATTTAATGGGCCTGGGAACCGAGGAGCCTTCTGCACGAAGTTAATGATTACCCTCGAAACGTCGGGGAGGTCATCAGAAGAAGTCCCACGTGGAGGAGATTGTCGCGAAGGCAAAAGCCTCCGATTAATCGGGAAGTCAAAAGTTGGAAGACACGACGAACTATAAGTCCCTCATGTCTTGGGGGCAAATGATGGGTTTCGGCGTAGCCGTTAGGCCCTTAACGACGAGTAAACGGCGACCTAGCCCACTGGGCCCTAGATCAGGCCCAAAAGGCCAAGGTAGAAGGTCCCGACAAGATGCGCAACGAGGAGGAAAGGTCCCGACAGAGTCGGACCCGAGGAGTGAACAGTTAGCTGAGCAGCTAGCCCCCGATAAATGCGCCTCTGAGTAGGCCACGATGCCTGTGAGCAGGCCCCGATGAAGAATCCTGGAGAAGGATGGGCCAAGTCATGATGCCGAGAGGCCCCGGGCGGTGACCGATAACTCTGGAGTCTCCGACAGTGGTCGGGACTTGCGATCAGAGGATAATGGCCGAGATACACGCCCACTAACAGTGGGATCGTGGGCCGAGATATCCGGAAGGTGGTTAAGTGAGCGAGATACGCGGGATACGGGCCAGCGGCCCGAGCGATTAATCAGGTAACTGGGGATGCACTTCCCCTATAAAAGGGTGGAAACTCCCCAGGTTCACACACGTTTTTTCCCATACATACAGATTTGCCTACTTTGCCATATACTCATTTAAGCATCGGAGAGGGATTCCGAGCCACCGCCCGGTCTATCCCCTCTGTGCAGGATTACGTGGAGCTAAGGAGTTCGGACCACCGTCAAGCGCCGTGCCGGAGTTCCACCGCGATCCAACATGTATGAAGCTGTAAAATGTTTTATACGGACACAGATCATTTGATGTGATTCACTCGTGAATCTATTCAGGTGATATGTTTAACATGATTTAAAGTTCTCGACTATATGCGCGACAAGCATGGATCAAATACGCGGCTTTCAGATCAAGAACCATACCATTGTCAATTATCGTTGTTCGTTTAAGTTACCAAAATTTTGGTTATTTCGAGATTCAGAGTTATTGAATAAAGTAATTGTTGCTCGATTCGAAGCACAACTTGCTTATCAATTTAACGGCTCGGTAAAAGGGAACGATCCGAAACGAAAATTCAAACCCACGGGTTTGGAACCAAAATTTCGGCCAGGTAAAAGAGGTCGAATAAAACGAAAACGATTCACATACTCCGTCATCTCAGTCGGGACAACTGAACTGAACATACCCATCGATTGCGTAGCTAGATCGAAAGATTTAGTATTTCTTATTTGTTAGTACTCTATTAAATGATAACTCCCGTAATGATTAAACATGTTCGAAACCGATTGGATTAAATTGATTTAAATTTGGAAACGAAAACTATTTAAACCACGGGACAAACTAGTTTTAGGCGCCACGGGATAAACTGATTTAAACCACCATGATTTAGTGTTTCCTAGTATTACGTCCCTGTAATCCATCAACAATATGAATGCAACAACAATGGTGACAATGTCACCTCGGGGGCAACGTGACAACACAAGGGATATAGTGTAGTGTAAGCAAAGGGATCAATGACAATAATGATTACTACACCTACTAGGTGGAAGCAACGCCTGATATAGGGAATGGCAAGCCACCCACCATGTGATGAGCACTCCGCTTACCCTAGGGGGCAGTATTACATATTTTGACATGTTACATAGCAGACATGTAGGGAGATCCCCCCCATATCCAACACAGTGATACGTGAAAAGACGTCAAGGGTAACCCCCTATGGAAATTCTATGAGGATACGACGACAATGTAAGTATAGCACACAGTGCCGTCAACGCGAGATCCAACACCTCGTGTATAAGGTATTAACTAGTCCACTTCAGAGGCAAATTTTTACAAAACATTTTTTCAAAGTGATTACAGGTTACGATTACTTGATCAACGTGATTATAAACCGAATGGATGCAACGACATTCCTACTCGGCCAAGTTACGAAATTTTCGAAATATCAGAAATTTTTCAAAAACTGGAACTGAGGTAACCCCCTTTCGATTACATACAATTATTTTATTTTTACCTAAAAAAATATATTGCAAGTGTTTGTCTAGTCTATGGCTGAAAATAGATTAAAAGAAGGTTAGAGACTGAACCTTCAAAAAACCAGTCTGCAACAAACCGGTTCAAATGCAAAACCGGCTCGGCAGAACAAAACCGGTTCAACAGAGGAAAAGCAAGCCTCGCCGGAAAAAGTAGTTGTCGCCCCCACCATCGTCGTCGCCGCCGTGGAGGGTTGCCACCACCTGACAATGTCCACCTCACCTGAGTCGCCTCGACGTCGTGACTTTAGTTGCACCAACTCCGCCGTGAAAGGACGCCTCATGTGGCTGATTTTGGCGACGCAATTTCCGCCGCCGCAGCCCCGTGTCGCCCTTGTCGGTCAAGCCTTAGCTCGCTAGAATCGCCTCGACGAAGCGGTCCCAGTTGCACAAACTACACCGCCAAAGGAGCCTTCCTCCGACTGAATTTGCCTCCGCCCTCCGCCGATAAAAACCTTCGTCGGAGCTCGATTGGCCGCCCCGAACTTCAATAGGCCGCCCTTGATGCCCTCCGTCGATTCCGGCCACCACGCACAAAAACTCCGCCGGAAAAACCTCGAATTGGCCACCATATAATTCAACCGTCGTGAAACCACCGCCCCGCCGTGCCTCAGCTCCGCCGTGGGCCACTGGTTCGATTCTGAACCTAAACCGGCCAAGACCAGGCCACCACGAACCAGACCAACATCAAACCATGGTTGATTTAAACTTCTAAAATCAAGAAAAGTGGTTTCTTGGTAGCTAAGAAAGACAAAGGTTTGATCTTCTCACTATTAAGCAAAATAGATAGTCTTGGTGGCCAAGAATGGTTACATCTTATTTCTCTTTTATAAGTATGCAATAGGGTTTTACATGCAAATTAATTACAACATTGTCATCACTGCTCTTACTTAGTGACACTAGAGCATATACATGACATTGATAGTTACAATTTAATTTACTTCTTTGATAGTATGTCATGATAGATATAATTTTTTAAATTCACTACCATGATTACATTCATATACATTAGACTAAGTGTAGCACAACACTTATGTTAATCATTTGATTACACGTTTGCATCACCACTACTACCATGTCACTTTTGTATTATATCATCATCTAGCATGACTGCATACATTGACACTGTCACGCGTCACCACCAGACATCACCTACACGTGAGCATAACATACTACAGTGTTAGTCATTCATATTCATTACATTGATTACACGTATTCGCATTCATGATACCATGTTCATGATGGGTTTCGGCGTAGCCGTTAGGCCCTTAACGGCGAATCAACGACGAGTTGGCCCACTGGGCCCTAAGACAGGCCCAAAGGACCGATGCGAAAGGTCCCGATAAGATGAGTCTCGAGACAGAAAGGTCCCGATGGAGTCGGACCCGATAAGTGGGCTGTTAGCTCCCGATAATATGCCTCTGAGTAGGCCACGACGCCTGTGAGCAGGCCCCGATAATGAATCCTGAAGAAGGATAGGCCGAGTCATGATGACGAGGGGCCCCGAGCGGTGACCAATAAGATAACTCTGGAGTCCCCGATAGTGGTCGGGACTTGTGATCAGAGGACAGGGCCGAGAAATACGCCCACTATCAGAGTAGTGGGAGAGTGGGCCGAGATAAGAGGAAGGTGGGCAAGTGGACGAGATAAGCGAGATACGACCTAACTGCCTGGGCGGTTTATCAGGTAACTGGGATAGCTCTTCCCCTATAAAAGGGTAGAAGTTATCCCAGATTGAGATACAGTTTCATACACACATACTTTCGCTTAGCTTGCCTGCCAAGATACTCATTTAAGCATCGGAGAGGGATTCTGGGTCACCGCCCGGTCTATTCCCTTCGTGCAGGGTTGCGTGGAGCAAAGGAGCTCGGATTGCCGTCAAGTGCCGTGCCGGAGTTCCACCGTGATCCAACATTTGGCGCCGTCTGTGGGAATCGTAACGAAAAGCCAAGGTAATTTCCACTCGATTCAATGGCGGCTGGTAAGCAGAATAAGCAAGGACAGACTTCAAGGCTGCCGGAGCGCAGCGAAGGCCGAGACAATCCTCCACCTGCTGCTAATGTCTCCCAGACAGGGGGGCGTGAAGAAGTTCCGGAGGACTCTGTTCCCCAGCCGAGGGAGAATAGAGGGGAGAATGCTCCTCCGAACCCGGAGTTAGCCAAGGCTGTGGCAGATGCCATGCCGATGTTTTTGGAGGCCATTGAGGCTCTCCTGGAGCGGAGAGAGGCCGCCAAGCAGCAAGCTGTGGAGTTGCCACCACCTCCGCCGAGACCGGAGCCGGAGGGTCAGGATAAAGGCAAGGAGATCGCTCAGTCCGAGCGATTCGTGGTCGATGGGCCAGGCCCAGTTCAGCATAGGACTATTGCCCTCGATGGTCCTATCACCGCCGACCAGGTGGTGAAGATTGTGAACATATGCATGGGGGACCGGAAGTCAATGATGTCGGAGCTGCGGGACCGAGCCAATCATCCTTTTGTCCCTCGGTTAATTGATACTCTCGCCCCGCCGGGGCTGAATATCCCGACCATCCCGGAGTACGATGGTGAAGCAGATCCGGTTCCCCATGTGCAGAAGCACGTCCAGGCGTGTATGGGCAGAGCCCCGAATGAGGATATCGTCTGCGCGCTGTTCCCGATTACATTGGGAGAAAGAGCCATGTCGTGGTTCTTCAGTTTGCCTCCAGGGTGTATTACCTGTTGGGCTGATATGCACAAGCGTTTTATCCAGCAGTATCAGGGTCGCCGACGGCTCCTGAAGAGTGTGAGGTCCCTGGCGGAGGTCGTGCAGAGGCATGACGAATCGCTGGCGCAGTATTACCAGCGGTACACGGCTAGTGTAGCCGAAATTGACGAGGAAATATCAGAGGGTGAGACCATCCGTACATTCCTAAGCCACCTAACGGCCCCTTATGGTTCCGATTTGAGGCATAGCGTGGCTGCGAAGCCTGTGTGGAATATGGAGGCGCTGCAGGCGAGGATAAAGCAGCAAATCGACGTGCAGGAGTCGAAAATAGCTGCCAGGGAGCTTGATCCTCCGAGGTCGAGGAGGGGGAAGCAGTCGTTCAAGCCCTTGGACGACCGAAGCTCGAAGGATAGATCCGAGGGTAGTCGGAATCGAGGCCGCTCCGATCGAAGGGAGGACAGGCATCCCTCGAGGAAGGAAAGGAAGGGAGATGGCCACACCCCTCTCAACAGCTCCATGGCAGAGGTGTTGGCAGTGATGGAACGGCAAAGTATTGCCAGGTTCCCCCAAAAGAAGGAAGGAGAGTTTTTGGGCTCTCGAACCGATCGATATTGCCGGTTTCACCGCGCCAGCGGCCAAAATACCGACAATTATCGAGAGCTGAAGAAGGAGATAGAGAAGCTGATCCAGAGGGGTAAGCTTAAGGAGTTCGTGGCTGGGACAAGGTGTCGCCCTCACTCCCGGTCCCGATCGCGGTCCCGCTCCCGATCCCGTGATCGGTCCCCAAAGAAGAGGAAGCCTACAGTGGAGCCTCCAGCTGGTCCGTCCTCTTGGTCCCGAAAGGAGAAACGAAGGGTCATTAACGTGATCCACGGAGGATTCGCTGCGGGGGGAGATACCTCGGCATCTCGGGAGCTGTATGCTTCGAGAATTCCAGTGGCAGTGGTGTTGGGCAAGAGGTCCCGATCCTGGACCTTGAAAGAAGAGATGGAGATTTCCTTTTCAGCGAAGGATTTGGCGGAGGTCGAGTACCCGCATGAAGATGCCTTGGTCGTGACCTTGGATGTGGACGGATTCGATATGAAGCGGATCCTGATTGACGGAGGAAGCTCCTCCGATATCTTATTCTTAGACGCCTTGGAGGCTGATGGGTTTCGGCGTAGCCGTTAGGCCCTTAACGACGAGTAAACGGCGACCTAGCCTACTGGGCCCTAGATCAGGCCCAAAGGGCCAAGATAGAAGGCCCCGACAAGATGCGTCACGAGGAAGAAAGGTCCCGACAGAGTCGGACCCGAGGAGCGAACGGCTAGCTAAACAGCCAGCCCCCGATAAATGCGCCTCTGAGTAGGCCACGATGCCTGTGAGCAGGCCCCGATGAAGAATCCTGGAGAAGGACGGGCCAAGTCATGATGGCGAGAGGCCCCGGGCGGTGACCGATAACTCTGGAGTCCCCGACAGTGGTCGGGACTTGCGATCAGAGGATAATGGCCGAGATACACGCCCACTAACAGTGGGATTGTGGGCAGATATATCCGGAAGGTGGTTAAATGAGCGAGATACGCGGGATACAGGCTAGCGGCCCATGCGATTAATCAGGTAACTGGGGATGTGCTTCCCCTATAAAAGTGTGGAAACTCCCCAGGTTCAGATACGTTTTTTTCCCTTACATACAGACTTGCCTACTTTTGCCATATACTCATTTAAGCATCGGAGAGGGATTCCGAGCCACCGCCCGGTCTATCCCCTCTGTGCAGGATTGCGTGGAGCTAAGGAGTTCGGACCACCGTCAAGCGCCGTGTCGGAGTTCCACCGCGATCCAACATCTGGCGCCGTCTGTGGGAACCTTGAACGAAAAGCCAAGGTAACCTCTATTTCGTTCATATGGCACCTGCTAGGCAAACCAAGCAAGGAAAGACTTCGAGGCAACAGGAGCGTAGCGAGGCTCAGGACGATCCTCCACCCCCTGCTAACATCCCTCAGGTGGAGGGGCGTCGGGAAGCCCCAGGAGAGCTTGCCCCCCAGACCGAGGAAAACAGAGGAGAGATCGCTGTTGCTCCTCCAAACCCAGATTTGGCCAAGGCAGTGGCAAACGCCATGCCAATGTTTCTGGCAGCCATGGAGGCCCTCCTAGAACGGAGAGACGCTGCCAGGCAGCAGCCCGTGGCGGCACCACCACCTCCGCCGAGAGCGGAGCAAGAGCAAACCCAGCCAGGGGGCTAGGGTAATGGAATCGCTCAGCCCGAACGAATCGTGATCGACGGACCAGGCCCGTTCCAGCACAGAACCCTTGCCCTCAACGGTCCCCTCACCGTAGATCAAGTGGTGAAGATCGTGAACATATGCACGGGAGACCAGAAGCCGATGATGTCGGAACTGCGGGATCGAGCCAGTCATCCATTCGTCCCGCGACTGATCGACACCCTGGCCCCGCCAGGGTTGAACATCCCGACCATCCCGGAATACGATGGCGAAGCAGACCCCGTGCGTCACGTGCAGAAGCATGTTCAGGCATGCATGGGCAGGGCCCCGAACGACGACGTCGTCTGCGCGCTATTCCCAATCACGTTGGGAGAAAGGGCCATGTCGTGGTTCTTCAGCTTGCCCCCTGGAAGCATTACCTGCTGGGGCGATATGCACAAGAAGTTCATCCAACAGTACCAGGGCCGACGACGCCTCCTGAAGAGCGTAAGGTCCTTGGCGGAAGTCGTGCAGAGACCCGACGAGACACTAGCCCAGTATTATCAACGATACACGGCTAGCGTCGCGGAGATAGACGAGGAGATCTCGGAAGGCGAGACCATCCGCACGTTCCTGAGCCACCTGACGGCTCCCTACGGGTCTGACCTCATGCACAGCGCGGCTGCAAGGCCAATATGGAACATGGAGACGCTGCAGGCGAGGATCAAGCAGCAGATCGACGTGCAGGAGTCGAAGATAGCCGCCGGAGAGTTGGAGAATCCGAGGACGAGACAAGGGAAGCAGTCCTCCAAGCCTGCGGACGACCGGAGGTCGAAGGATGAGTCCGAGGGTGGTCGGAACCGAGGTCGCTCCGACCGATGGGAGGAGAAGCAGCCCTCGAGAAGGGAAAAGCGGAGAGATGACCACACCCCTCTCACCCCTCTCAACAGCTCCCTAGCAGAGGTGCTGGCGGTGATGGAGCGACAGGGTATCGCCAGGTTTCCCCCGTGAAAGGATGGAGAGTATTACGGCTCGCGAACCGATCGCTATTGTCGACTCCACCGTGCCAGTGGCCACGACACGGATTATTGTCGGGAGCTGCAGAAGGAGATAGAGAAGCTGATCCAGAGGGGTAAGCTTAAAGAGTTCGTCGCTGAAAAGCGAGGTCGTGACCGATCCCGATCTCGA
The DNA here is from genome assembly GCA_036873135.1 of Clarkia xantiana subsp. parviflora. Lineage (NCBI taxonomy): Eukaryota > Viridiplantae > Streptophyta > Magnoliopsida > Myrtales > Onagraceae > Clarkia > Clarkia xantiana. The sequence goes on from JAPTYO010000014.1 coordinate 23,527,792, forward strand.
TCGCGATCCCGCTCCCGATCCCATGATCGGTCCCCGAAGAAGAAGAAACCCGAGACAGAGTCTGCGGCGGGCACGTCTTCTGGGACCCGACAGGAAAAGAGAAGGGTCATCAACTGACCCATGAAGGGCTCTTTACGGGAGGAGCATGGCAGCATCTCGGGGTCGTTGGCTTCGGTCCAGGCGAGCAATCCTGTTTTCATTTGGTTATTTTTGCTTTATCGTCAATTTTAATTTGAATAATGGTTAGAAGGGGGACGGGTTCCCCCATTTTTTGATGTAATTGGATTGTTGCTTGGTATAATTGCCCATTTTGCGTCAGTGATTGTTGCTCGGATGTGTATGAATTTGCGGCTGTATGGGGCCAACCATTAGCGAATTGATTAGCCGATTTCACCCTACCTTTGAAGGAAGGGGCTGAGGACCCTTAAGTGGGTAGGTCCCGAAAATCGCCCAGAGGGCGTGAGCTGAGGACCCTTAAGTGGGTAGGCTCCCGAAAATCGCCTAGAGGGCGTGAGCAGAGGACCCTTAAGTGGGTAGGCTCCCGATAAATCGCCCAGAGGGCGTGAGCTGAGGACCCTTAAGTTGGTAGGCTCCCGATAAATCGCCCAGAGGGCGTGGGCTGAGGACCCTTAAGTGGGTAGGTCCCGAAAATCGCCCAGCGGGCGTGGGCTGAGGACCCTTAAGTGGGTAGGCTCCCGATAAATCGCCCAGAGGGCGTGGGCTGAGGACCCTTAAGTGGGTAGGTCCCGAAAATCGCCCAGAGGGCGTGGGCTGAGGACCCTTAAGTGGGTAGGTCCCGAAAATCGCCCAGAGGGCGTGTGCTGAGGACCCTTAAGTGGGTAGGTCCCGAAAATCGCCCAGAGGGCGTGGGCTGAGGACCCTTAAGTGGGTAGGCTCCCGATAAATCGCCCAGAGGGCGTGGGCTGAGGACCCTTAAGTGGGTAGGTCCCGAAAATTGCCCAGAGGGCGTGGGCTGAGGACCCTTAAGTTGGTAGGTCTCGAAAATCGCCCAGAGGGCGTGGGCTGAGGACCCTTAGGTGGGTAGGCTCCCGATAAATCGCCCAGAGGGCGTGGGCTGAGGACCCTTAAGTGGGTAGGTCCCGAAAATCGCCCAGAGGGCGTGGGCTGAGGACCCTTAAGTGGGTAGGTCCCGAAAATCGCCCAGAGGGCGTGGGCTGAGGACCCTTAGGTGGGTAGGCTCCCGATAAATCGCCCAGAGGGCGTGGGCTGAGGACCCTTAAGTGGGTAGGTCCCGAAAATCGCCCAGAGGGCGTGGGCTGAGGACCCTTAAGTGGGTAGGCTCCCGATAAATCGCCCAGAGGGCGTGGGCTGAGGACCCTTAAGTGGGTAGGTCCCGAAAATCGCCCAGAGGGCGTGGGCTGAGGACCCTTAAGTGGGTAGGTCCCGAAAATCGCCCAGAGGGCGTGGGCTGAGGACCCTTAAGTGGGTAGGTCCCGAAAATCGCCCAGAGGGCGTGGGCTAAGGACCCTTAGGTGGGTAGGTCCCGAAAATCGTCCGGAGCGACGCGACCAAGATTCCTCACGTAATGAGGTCCCGAGAATCACTCGAAGAACTGGGGCAAGGACCCTTAAGTGGATAGTCCCCGAAAAACGTCAAGTTTGATGTGCGAATTTACTCAAGACAGCGGGGGCGAGGACCCTTAAGTGGATAGTCCCCGAAAAACGTCAAGTCTGATGTGTAGATTTTTCGAAGTAACGGGGGCAAGGACCCTTAAGTGGATAGTCCCGAGGAAACGTCAAGTTTGGAACGTAAATTTACTCGAAGTGGCAGGGGCCAAAATCCTTCAAGTGAAGAGACCCCGACAAAGGCGTCAAGTTGGACGCATAAAGTTGTCTTAAAGGGCACGACTAAAACGCCTTAACTGGCGGGGGCGAGGATCCTTAAGTGGTAAGGCCCCGATCAAGCGTCAAGTTTCAACGTCAAGTTTCGACATGTGAAGTCGTCGGGAGCGGCGCACTGGATCATTTTTTGATCATTTTTTACAAGTTAAGGCGCTTTAAGTAGTGCAAGCATAATCGGGACGAGAAAGGATAGAAGGGATTTTTTATTTCATTAAGGCACAAAGGCCTGGAAACAAGCAGGAGATACAAAGATTGTAAAGATAAAGCATTTATGGCTAATCCTGCGCGGGAGGCTGATCCTTGGCAGCATCAGAGATAGCAGGGTCCGCAGAATCCGCAGCACGAGAATCGGCCTGGAGGTCAGCTGGAGGAGAGTTCGGGGCAGGAGGAGTTCCATCACCCCCCTCAGAAGAATTGAAGAACTCCTCTGCAAAGGGGGCAAGAGTATCCGACTTCTTGAGGTCAATGGTATCACCGAAGGCTGTGTGAAGCTCCTCGATGATATCGAACATGGTGTTATGGACCTCAGTGCGGAAGAACCGCGTAGCGTCAGCCTTGAAGTCCTCGGAGCCCCGATACTCCTCGCGACCTTGAACCTTGGCCTCAACTAGTTGGTCAGGAAATCCTGCCTTCTCAGCCTCCAGCTTCGTGATGGCTTCCTCGAGACGGCCTTTCTCGAGGACGAGCCCCTCCCGATCTGCGGCGTGCCGCAGTTGCTCATCATTGGACCTCTGCTTCTCGAGGCGCAGCAACTCCTCATGCTCCCGAACATGCTGCTGCAGGCCCCCCACCTTCCGAGCGAGCTCGATCCTCTCCCGCCTGATTTCTTCCCTCGCCACCTGGGAAGCAGCGAGTTCCCCCTCAAGCTTGGCCACCTTGGCAGGATCGAACTTGGCACGCTCTGCCCTCAAGGCCTCCCGAAGGGCCACGATGTACCCATAACAACGCTGCTGGTTCGCAGTGTTCTGAGGAAAAGAAGAGGTTAGCACTTGGCGATATTCCACATCATATAATTGAAGATGGAGACATGGACTTACGTTTATGAGGACGGTGGCCATTTTGCGAAGGTCCTTGTCGACCTCTTCATCGTCCAAGGGGAGTAGACGTCGAAGGGATGGTGGAACTGAGCCCGCCAGCAGATGCAGGGCCAGATCCTCTTGAAGGAATCCTCGCTGGAGCGGGACCCCTTGCAGAGACTCGATCGGGTTCCAGGGAACCGTCTCTTCCTCGGGGGCATGGATGGGGTAGAAGCTCCCGTCCAGCAGGAGAGCAGGTACCAAGTACGCATCGTCGGAGGCGTGGACTCCCACGATAGCAGCAGGCTCCGACGAAGGAGTTTCCGTCGGTGGTTCAGGAGTTGGGCTCAACACCGGAGAGTGCAAGCCCCCCATGGGGGAAGTCGGGGCTACTTCCCCCAAAGCAGGTTTGGAGAGGCGTCTCCTAGGGCGGCGAATCAAACCTTCGCCTTCATCCTCCTCCTCAGCAGCAGGGGAGGCGTCCAACCTCGTCACGGGTCGGAACTGGTCGGGCGCGGGAGTGTCCTCCGCCACCACTTCCGTCAGAGCAGCAGTCTCCGCGGGACCTGCATTCACAGGACGAATGAAATCAGCTGGCGACCCGCCGTTGGGACACCAGATAATTTGGCGGTGCATAAATTCAACTTTGCCGAGGACCCTGTAGTAGCCCTCCTCGAGGACGTGAGGTGTTTCCCCGTGAAGAATTTGCTTAACTTCTCGAATCCGTTGGGGTTTCTTATCAGGGATAAGGTCCTCGGGGACTAGTGACCAATAAAGTTTAATGGCGTTTCGGAGTCTCTTACCTTCCTCAGGAGTTTTCACCCCGAAGAGCGCATCCATCCGATCCACCCGAGAGCGCTTTCGCTCCGAAGGAGACCCCGAGAGAGCAGATGGCTTCCTGGCAGCCTTCCTCTTCTTCGCCACCTTGCGAATAGCATCCGTCTCTCCCTGCTCAAGGGCCAGATGGTTCAGAAGCGTTACCCAAGGCACGATACCGGCGGAGCCGTCAGTGAGTCGACCCCTAGAAGAGGCGTCGAGGAGCCGGACCCCGATCGTTATCAGGTCTTGCTCATCGAGGGAGTTAGCATCGAAGAGGGCGAAGGACTCGCTCCAGCGGTAAAGGGCGATGACCTGGAGGGTCTCGATCTCCAGAGGAGTGTAGGTGTGAGAAGCGGGGGCAGGATCCGCTTCGACTGCCCATCGGGGCCACGGGATGGAACTATTCTTGAAGAAGAAGTAGTTCTTCTTCCACCCGCTGTTGTCGGGCCCGGAGTCACAGAGAAAATGACGACCTTTTGCAAACTTCCAGGTGTGCTCGGTCCACCCGTACCTGGCCAGCTGCGATGCCGAGAATCGGGGCAGTCGAGGGTAGAAGGCGCAGATTCCCGCCGGGTTGCACTTCAACTGCCACAAGGTCCGGAAGAGATTGAGGCTGTAGGACCACCCCTCCCGTTGAAAGAGGTACTGGAAGGCGTTCCAGGAGCGGATGGCATGCGTGGTGAGAGTGGTGGGATGCGTCTTATAGTGGGTGCACATCTCCACCAAGCTCCCACCGAAGGGAAATCGGAGCCCCGCTTGAATTTGCCCAGTGGAGATGTACACCTCCCCCTCCTCGGGGAATGTAACCTCGTGCACCCGCACAAGGCGGCGACGATCATAGGGGAAGCGAGGCTCCCAGGCCTGAGTGAGGCACCCCTCCTTGACGGCTACATCAAAGGCGTTCGCCGTAATCTCGTTGGGCGGATATTCAAAGTGGAAGGCGGCCCTTCCTTCGGAGTTAGATCCGCTGTCTGAAAGCCACCCAGGGTAACAAAGTATTGTGGGTCTCCCCAAGACGTAAGCCAAAGAAGATTAGCGAAAAGAAAAGAAACTTGCAATCGGAAGAAATCTTACCAGACATGATGGAGTGAGGTGAAGAAGGTGACTCGACGGCGGTCGGAGAGACTGATCGGAAAGATGAAGACCTTGGAGAAGACTGAAGCTTGAAAATCTTGAATTCCTGAGAGGAGGCGGTAAGGAGACTGAAACAGTGCCTCGTGGTTGGAGCTTTATAGGAGATGAAGGAGGCGAAAAGGTGTTGCGATCTGGACCGTAGAAGATGGAACGGGTTAATCTGGATCGTGGAGATGAAAGGGCACCAGTACGGAAGAGACATCAATGACGTAACCGTCTGAAAAGCACTTTTCAGAAGAGCAGGCACGAAAGCCCAAATGAGACGGTTTGTCTCCCATCGCATTTAATGGGCCTGGGAACCGAGGATCCTTCTGCATGAAGTTAATGATTACCCTCGAAGCGTCGGGGAGGTCATCAGAAGAAGCCCCACGTGGAGGAAACTGTCGGGAAGGCAAAAGCCTCCGATTAATCGGGAAGACAAAAATTGGAAGACACGACGAACTATAAGTCCCTCATGCCTTGGGGGCAAATGATGGGTTTCGGCGTAGCCGTTAGGCCCTTAACGACGAGTAAACGGCGACCTAGCCTACTGGGCCCTAGATCAGGCCTAAAGGGCCAAGATAGAAGGCCCCGACAAGATGCGTCACGAGGAAGAAAGGTCCCGACAGAGTCGGACCCGAGGAGCGAACGACTAGCTAAACAACCAGCCCCCGATAAATGCGCCTCTGAGTAGGCCACGATGCCTGTGAGCAGGCCCCGATGAAGAATCCTGGAGAAGGACGGGCCAAGTCATGATGGCGAGAGGCCCCGGGCGGTGACCGATAACTCTGGAGTCCCCGACAGTGGTCGGGACTTGCGATCAGAGGATAATGGCCGAGATACACGCCCACTAACAGTGGGATTGTGGGCCGAGATATCCGGAAGGTGGTTAAATGAGCGAGATACGCGGGATACAGGCCAGCGGCCCATGCGATTAATCAGGTAACTGGGGATGTGCTTCCCCTATAAAAGGGTGGAAACTCCCCAGGTTCAGATACGTTTTTTTCCCTTACATACAGACTTGCCTACTTTTGCCATATACTCATTTAAGCATCGGAGAGGGATTCCGAGCCACCGCCCGGTCTATCCCCTCTGTGCAGGATTGCGTGGAGCTAAGGAGTTCGGACCACCGTCAAGCGCCGTGCCGGAGTTCCACCGCGATCCAACAGATGCCATGGGAAAAACGAAGAAGGACCTGAGGCCGGTGAACTTTCCGATGGTGGGGTTCTCTGGTTCCACCTCATATCCTCTAGGCGTGATCACCTTACCGGTGGAATTCGGTAGTGGGTGGAAGATGGAGAGGAGAAAGGTAGAGTTTGTGGTGGTAGAGTCCGCTGGGACTTATAACGCGATCATCAGGAGGACCACCATCAATCCTCTGATGGCAGTTGCCTCGACTGTCCACCAGAAGCTGAAGTTCCTGACTGACCACGGAGTTGGGGAGGTCAGAGGTGATCAGGTGGCCTCGAGGAGATGTTATGTCAATGCCACTCGGAGGAGGAGAAGGGAGGCAATGGCAGTCCTCCAGACTGACGCGGACCCCAGGGAGGAGTATGGGCGTCCCGCCCCCATGGAGGACTTGAAAGAGGTCGAGATTGATGGGCCTCAAAGAAAAGTGAAGATCCGGTCTGCCTTGTCTGATGAAAGGGCCCGAGAGCTGATTGCGTTGCTGAAAGAGTTCAAGGAACTGTTTGCCTGGTCCCCGAGTGACATGCCAGGAATCAGCCCCGACGTGATCGAGCATGAGCTGAGGATTAATCCCGCGATTAAGCCAATCGCGCAGAAGAGACGCCCGATGGGCGCAGATATAAGAGTTGCGATCCAGCAGGAGGTGGGCAGGTTGCTCGACGTTGGATTCATTCGGGAGATCCGATTCCAGACGTGGGTTGTTAACCCAGTGCTGGTGAAGAAGAGTAATGGGAAGTGGCGGATGTGTGTCGACTTCCGTGTTCTGAACAAGGCTTGTCCGAAGGATTGTTATCCGCTCCCGAGGATCGACCAGCTGGTAGACGCCACATCGGCACATGAGCTGCTGAGCTTCATGGATGCTTATTCTGGTTACAACCAGATAAAGATGGCCAAGGAGGATGCCCCTCACACCGCCTTTTACGCTGACAGCGAAATCTTCCAGTACGACGCCATGCCCTTCGGTTTAATCAATGCTGGAGCGACTTATCAAAGGATGGTGAACAAGCTGTTCGGAGACATGTTGTGGAAAACCATGGAGGCTTATGTGGATGACATGTTGGTCAAGTCCCGACAAGCTGAGGACCATGTTGGCAACCTGGCAACGGCGTTTGAGCGGATAAGGCTTCATCAGGTGCGCTTGAATCCGACTAAGTGCGCCTTCGGGGTACATTCCGGGAAATTTTTGGGCTTCATGGTGAGCCAGAGAGGTATTGAGGTGAACCCCGAGAAGCTGCGGGCAATCGAGGAGATGCAGTCTCCGACAAATCATCGGGAGGTGCAGGTGCTGAATGGCCGGTTGGCTGCGATGAATCGCTTCCTATCTAAGGCGAGTGATAGGTCCATGCCATTTTTTGAAGTGTTGAGGGCCAACAAGAAGTTCGAGTGGACTGCCCAGTGTGAGGAGGCATTCCAGGCACTCAAGCAACACCTTCGCACTCTCCCGCCATTGGCGAAACCAGTCCTAGGCGAGCCGCTTTACCTTTATTTGGTTGTTTCTGAGTTTGCTATCAGTTCTGTTTTAGTAAAAGCTGTTGAGGGAAGCCAAGTCCCAGTTTATTATGTAAGCAAGGCATTCGCCAAATCTGAATTGAATTATCCCGTGGTTGAGAAGTATCTCTTTGCGTTAATAATTACTGCTCGGAAGTTGCGGCCTTACTTCCATGCGCATGAGATCACGGTGTTGACGAATCAACCCTTGAAGCATTTTTTGAATCGGCCTGATCTGTCGGGGAGGCTGGTGAAATGGACAACTGAGCTTAGTGAGTTTCGTTTCCACTTCGCTCCGAAAACGGCTATAAAGGGCCAGGCGTTGGCGGATTTTATAGTTGAGTCTACAGCCCCCGATCCTGAAGAAGCGGGCCCTGCAGAGGGGGCAACCACGGTGGGGACAGAGGCTCTGATAGCCGAACAGCCGGGAATGGCAGAGCAATCAGAACAGCCAAATGAAGAAAATACTTGGGAAATGTACACGGATGGTTCCTCAAGTTCAGAAGGATCAGGTGCGGGGTTCGTACTGATTCCGCCCGGTGGAGGCGAGCCACTTCGATATGCGTTGGCTCTGACGTTTAGGGCAACCAACAACGAGGCTGAGTATGAAGCTCTCATCACGGGCCTCAAGATCGCGAAAGGTACGGGAGTAGCTCACTTGAAGGTGAAGTGCGATGCCAGCCTGATCGTGAATTAGGTCCGGGGGCAGTATGAAGCAAAGAGTCCGGTGATGAGAAAGTACCTCCACGAGGTGCGAGTTTTGAAAGAGAATTTCAAAAGCTTTGACATCGAGGCAATTCCGAGGGAGGAAAATGCGGAAGCTGATGCTCTGAGCAAGTTTGCCTTGGGGGCACCTCTTGAGGAGAGTCGGAAGGTGCACTTTTTGGAGAAGGTGATCCTCTCAACCATTGATCCATCGGAGGTGTGTGCCATATATGCAAGGTCAGAGGAGGAGCCCGAACCCACCTGGATGACCCCGATAGTTGTGTACCTGACTACGGGGACACTCCCCGATGATAAAGTCCTGGCTGACAGAATACGTCGGATCGCGGTTAACTACGTGGTCATGGATAATCAGCTGTACAAGAAGGGGTATTTCTCAACTCCTTACCTGAAATGTGTGGCGGAGCCTGATTCAAACCGAGTCCTAAGGGAGCTACACGAAGGGGTCGCAGCTTGTCATGAAGGGGCTCGATCCATTGTGAGGAAGGCGTTGAACTTGGGTTATTACTGGCCTACGATGGGCAAGGATGCAGCAGTGCTAGTCCAATCTTGCGATGCGTGCCAGAGGTACACCCCGAATATTGTGGCCCCCGCAGCCAATCTGACGTCCATCAAGAGTGCATGGCCCTTCGCGCAGTGGGGCATCGACTTGGTGGGACCTCTCCCGCAAGCAAAAGGTCAGTGCAAATATTTGATAGTTGCAATTGATTACTTCTCGAAATGGATAGAAGCCAAGGCGTTGGCCAAGACGACGGGGAATCACGTCGTCAAGTTCCTTCAGACCCATATCGTGTCCAGATATGGGGTCCCCAAGGTGTTAATCAGCGACAATGGTCCTCCGTTCAATGGGGCTCAAATGAAGGAGTATCTGGAGGAGCTGAATTTCGAACATCGGACAGCCTCTGTTCATCATGCTCAGACTAATGGACAGGTGGAGGCTGCCAATAAAATCGTGATGGATGGCCTGAAGAAAAGGGTCTATGCCTTGAAAGGCAAATGGCTCGACGAGATGGAAAATGTGCTTTGGGCTGTCAGAACAACACCCAAACGATCAACTGGGGAGACTCCGTTTGGCCTCGTGTATGGCACGGAGGCAGTTGCTCCCGTGGAGATAGCCGTGGCGTCCCATCGGGCGAGATATTATGAACTCCTGACGAATGATGAAATGAGACGCTTGGAGTTGGACTTGTTCGAGGAGAAAAGGCGAGAAGCCGATGAAGTCCAAGCTCGGATGCGTTTGGCGACGGCCAGATATTATAACCGGCGAGTCAAGTCCCGTCAATTCTTTGTCGGGGAGCTGGTTTGGCGTCGGAACGAGTTCACCCTTTTGGATCGGATGAATGAGATGTCTCCAAAATGGGAATGACCTTACAAGGTCGTGGGGATGCAGCCATGAATGCGTACAAGTTGGAGGACCTCGATGGCAAGAAGTTGAAGCTTTCTTTTAGTGGTGAACACTTGAAGAAGTGCCATGTTTGATATTAAGTCGCCTTCAGTGGTGCACGATGTAATAAAGTCGCCTTAAGTGGTGCGAGATGTTTTAGCCATCAATGAATAAAGAGGTTGCTTCCGATCAGACTATTCTTAGATGTATTCTAAGCGTTCTTAAGTCGTCTTGAGTGATGCGAGTGAATGGACGAGAAACCTTAAATGGTAAAGTCCCGAAAAAGCGTCTGATGAGACGTACGAAATCGCCCGAAGTGGCGGGGACGAGAAGTCCCGAAAAAGCGTCTGATGAGACGTACGAAATCTCCCGGAGTGGCGGGGACGAGAAGTCCCGAAAAAACGTCTGATGAGACGTACGAAATCGCCCGGAGTGGCGGGGACGAGAAGTCCCGAAAAAGCGTCTGATGAGACGTACGAATTCGCCTTAATTTGCGGGGACGAGAAGTCCCGAAAAGCGTCGTGTTCGACGTAAAAATTTGCCCTGAGTGGCACGGACGAGAAACCTTAAGTGGTAAAGTCCCGAAAAAGCGTCTGATGAGACGTACGAAATCGCCCGGAGTGGCGGGGACGAGAAGTCCCGAAAAAGCGTCTGATGAGACGTACGAATTCGCCTTAATTGGCGGGGACGAGAAGTCCCGAAAAGCGTCGTGTTCGACGTAAAAATTTGCCCCAAGTGGCATGGACAAGAAATCTTAAGGGGTAAAGTCCCGAAAAAGCGTCTTAAGAGACGTATGAAATCGCCTTGAACGGCAAAGACGAAAAGCCTTAAGTGGTAAAGTCTCGAAAAGCGTCATGAGTGGCGTACGAAATTGCCTTAAAGGGCACGATTAAAACGCCTTAACTGGCGGGGGCGAGAGGTCCCGAAAAGCATCTTAAGTGATGTGCGAAGTCGTCTTAAGTGATGCACCGGATCGTTTTGAATAACGAGTTAAGGCGCTTTAAGTAGTGCAACGATAATCGGGACTGAAACAGATGAAAAGAAATTTTTTATAAAGGCTCGAAGGCCTGATAGTTGATACAGGGAGGAAGAGATTACAAGGATCTAAGAAATAAAGCATTATAATTGATCCTTGGCGGAAGGATGGTCCTCGGTGGCTTCGGAGGGAGCAGGGTCCGCAGGCTCTGTGGCTCGAGGATCAGATCCTTGGAGGTTGGCTGGAGAAGAGTCGGGGGCAGGAGGAGCCCCATCACTTTCCTCGGAGAGGTTGAAGTACTTATCCGTGAAGGGGGCGAGGGTCTCAGACTTCTTGAGGTCGATGGCGTCGCCGTAGGCCATGTGAAGTTCCTCGACGACGTCGAGCAAAGTGCTTTCCACCTCGGCGTTGCAGTACACCACGGCGTCCTCCTTGAAGTTATCGGAGTTCCGATACTCCTCACGACCCTCCTCGCGACCTTGGGCCTTCGCCTCAGCCAGTTGGGCAGGAAATTCGGCCTTCTCAGCCTCCAGCTTCGCGTTCGCTTCCTCGAGAAGGCCTTTTTCAAAGACGAGCCTGTCCCGATCTCGGCGTGCCGCAGTTGCTCATTGTTGAACATCTCTTGCTCGTGACGCAGCAGCCGTTCATGCTCGTGAACCTGCTTTTGCAGGTCCATGGCCTTCTCACCGAGCTGAGCCTTCTCCCTAGCTATCTTTTCCCTTGCCGCCTGTGAAGCAGCAAGATCCTCCTGGAGCTTGGCCAGTTTGGCAGGGTCCGATCTGGCACGCTCTGCCTTCAAAGCCTCCCGCAGGGCGAGGATGTACCCGTAGCAACGTTGCCGGTCCGAAGTTTCCTGAGGAAAAGAGAAAAGGTCAGTGTCCGATAATGGTTTACCTAGTATAATCAAAAGCAAAGACGTAGTCTTACGTTTACCCGGCGGACGGCCATACCACGGAGGTCCTGGTCGATGTCTTCATCGGCCAGGGAGATCGGATGCCGGAGAGATGGCGGAACTGAGCCCGCCAGCAGATGCAGGGCTAAGTCCTCTTGAAGACATCCTCGCTGGAGCGGGACCCCTTGCAAAGACTCGACTGGGTTCCAGGGAACCGTCTTCTGGTCAGGGGTATAGATGGGGTAGAAGTTCCCGTCCAGCGGGAGAAGGGGTACGACGTACGAGTCGTCGGGGACATGAGCTCCCACGGCATCAGGAGACTCCGTCGGAGGCTCCGGAGTTGGGCTTAGCACTGGAGAGTGCAATTCCACAGGAGAAGTCGGGAGCACTTCCTCCGGAGCAGGTTTCGAGAGGCTCCGCTTTCTCCGACGGCAAATCAGGCCTTGGCCTTCATCCTGCTCCTCGGGAGGAGGGGAAGCATCCAGTCTGATCACTGGGCGAAATTGGTCGGGCGTTGAGGTATCCTCCGTCACCGACTCCTTCCGAGTCGTAGCTTCCACGGGACCTGTCGTAGCTTCCGCGGGACCTGCAGTTGCGGGACGAATAAAGTCAGCTAGTAGCTCGTCGTCGGGACACCAGATAAGTTGGCGGGGCATAAATTGGTCTTTCCCGAGGAAGTTGTAGTAGCCCGCTTTGAGGACGTGGGGTGTTTCCCCTTGGAGAATCAGTTGATTTCTCGAATCCGAGACTCCTTGTCGGCGGGGATAAACTCCTCCGGGACCAATGACCTATATAATTGAATGGCCCGGCGGACCTTCTTACCTTCTTCAGCAGTCTTGACGCCGAAGAGTTCGTCCATCTTCTCCACTCGGGCTCGTTTCCTCTCCGAGGGAGATCCCGACAGAGCGGGAGCCTTCTTGGCTGATTTCCTCTTCCGCGCCACCCTTTGGACAGCATCCGTCTCCCCCTGCTTAAGGAGCAGATTGGTCAGCCGGGACCTCTTAGCTGCAAACAATGGAAAAGGGAAAGAAAATCAGAAATTTTACCCAAAGAACAGGGCCAGCGGAGCCGTCGGTAAGTTGACCCCCGGAGCCTAGATCGAGGAGTCGGACCCTGATGACCACCAGATCCCGCTCCGTGAGGCAGTTAGCATCAAAAGGGGTGAAAGATTCCCCCCAACAATAGAGCTGGATAAGCTGAAGGGTCTCGATATCTTCAGCAGAGTAGGCGTGGGGAGCAGGGGCAGGGTCCGCCTCAACCGCCCATCGGGGCCATGGAATGGAACTATTCTTGATGAAGAAGAAGTTCTTCTTCCACCAGCTGTTGTCAGGCCCCGAGTCGGAGATGAGGTTCCGACCCTTGACAACTTTCCAGGTGTCGTCAGTCCAGCCAAACCTAGAAAGCTGAGCCTGTGTAAACTTCGGCATGCGGGGGTAGAAGGCGCAGATTCCAGCCTTATTGCACTTCAACTGGTAGAAGGACCGGAAGATCGGAAGGCTGTAGACCCACTTCTCTCGGTGGCAGAGAAATTGGAAGGCATTCCAGGTACGGATAGCGTGGGTGGTGAGAGTGGTCGGATGCGTCTTGTAATATGTGCACATCTCAACCAGATTCCCGCAGAAGGGGAATCGGAGCCCTGCTGATATCTGTCCCGTAGAGACATACACTTCCCCTTCCTCAGGGAGGGTAACCTAGTGCTCCCGTGAGGGACGGTGGCGTTCGTATGGGAAGCGAGGTTCTCAAGTCTGCATGATACACCCTTCCCGGAGGGCCGCGTCGTAGGCAGTTGGCGAGATCTCATTGGGAAGCTAATCGAAGTGGAAAGCCACTCTTCCATCGGAGTTGGATCCGCTGTCTGAAAATTGCTCATGGCAAGAAAGCGTATTGGGTCTCCACAGAATGCAAGTAAAAGAGGATCAAAAATAAAGGAAAGCTTGCAATCGGAAAGACAATCTTACCAGACATGGTGAATTGAAGCGAGGAGATGGACTCGACGGTGGCCGGAAAGGCTGATTGGAAAGCAGAGAGCTTGAAGAAAACCGAAATTCGAAAGCTTGGGAGAATTGCCGAAATGGAGCAGTAAGGAAATTGAAACAATGCCTAAGGTTTAGGGTTTTATAGAAGATGAGATAGTCGAAGAGGCGTTCCAATCTGAGCCATTGAAGATGAAACGACTCGATCTGGATCGTCGAAGATGAAAGGGTGGCAGAGCGAAAAGAGACGTTAGTGACGTAACGGCCTGAAAAATGCTTTTTCAGAAAAAGCAGGCACGAAAGCCCAAGACGTCGTTTCACATCCCATCGCATTTAATGGGCCGGAGAACCGAGGAGTCTTTCGAAGTTAATGATTAACCTCGAAGTATCGGAGAGTCACAAAAGAGCAGTTCCATGCAAAGGGAATTATTGACAAGACAAAAGCCTCCGATAGTGAAATCGGGAGGTCCGGAGTTGAAAGACACGATGAACTATAAGTCCCTCATGTCTTGGGGGCAAATGATGGGTTTCGGCGTAGCTGTTAGGCCCTTAACGGCGAATAAACGACGAGTTGGCCCACTGGGCCCTAAGACAGGCCCAAAGGACCGATGCGAAAGGTCCCGATAAGATGAGTCTCGAGACAGAAAGGTCCCGATGGAGTCGGACCCGATAAGTGGGCTGTTAGCTCCCGATAATATGCCTCTGAGTAGGCCACGATGCCTGTGAGCAGGCCCCGATAATGAATCCTGGAGAAGGATAGGCCGAGTCACGATGACGAAGGGCCCCGAGCGGTGACCAATAAGATAACTCTGGAGTCCCCGATAGTGGTCGGGACTTGTGATCAGAGGACAGGGCCGAGAAACACGCCCACTATCAGAGTAGTGGGAGAGTGGGCCGAGATAAGAGGAAGGTGGGCAAGTGGACGAGATAAGCGGGATACGACCTAACTGCTTGGGCGGTTTATCAGGTAACTGGGATAGCTCTTCCCCTATAAAAGGGTAGAAGTTATCCCAGATTGAGATACAGTTTCATACACACATACTTTCGCTTACCTTGCCTGCCAAGATACTCATTTAAGCATCGGAGAGGGATTCTGGGTCACCGCCCGGTCTATTCCCTTCGTGCAGGGTTGCGTGGAGCAAAGGAGCTCGGATTGCCGTCAAGTTCGTGCCGGAGTTCCACCGTGATCCAACAGTTCACATGCATTGATATAATTTTATCATGACAGCATGTCACCAGTTGCATACACGTAATCACATGATAGGACGTTTATGAATAATCATTTATGAAATTTTCTATGAGTACAACAACGATATATGTCACACTCCCCAAAACAAAAGGGACGACCATTCCATATGAATATTCAAAGGTAAACCAGCAGCCGAGGTACAATCGGGCGTCTAATCCTTCTATGTAAAAAGAGTCAAGTAGTGGTAAACAAATTCTTGATTCGGGGGAAAATGATGGATATACACCCGATTGGACCTCATCAAGGCTCAAACACGGTCGCCCCACTGACCTCGAGGTAAGTCCCTTTAATTCTAAGGGTACGCGCTAATGGGACATACTCCGGTTGCTACAGACATTTCCGGAGAAACCGGACTAGTCCTGTTGCGCAATGCCCGGACTAGTCCGGTGATTATAGGGCCGATGCGTCGGCCCCCGACCCTCGGACGTCATCATCCAGGGCGCGCATATACCCTACCACTCTCTTAATCTCTGCGCGGGCCCTACTCAAAATGTGGGTCCCTCCGGTGCCTGGATCCAAAACTCTATAAATAGTGGCCTAGGTCCTTCATTTACAACTAAATCTCGGATTGAGACACTGGAGCTTTGACTTCTCTCTAGCTTTATCTCTCTAAAATTACGTTCTTAATTAGGCATCAGAGAGGGTTCGCCATAAACACCCCCCTCCTCTCTGGCATTGCCCTTTGTGCAGGTAGGCAAGGCACGAGACAAGGATCGACATTGCTAGGAAGAAAGGAGAAACGCGTCTCGATGTTAGGCCGCCAAGATCGGAACCCGGACGAGCTCTTTTCATCAAGAATGAAACATGGTAGGAAGTCCCCAAAATTGTCTTCAAATACATTTTAAATTTAGAAAAAAAAAATTGAATTTTTTTTGTAAATATATATATATTTTATAGAAAAAGTGGTTATACAAACAAAATACTGGTAGAACGTCAAATAGAAGCTCGCCACGTATCAACTAAATATGCGGAATCCCTAAAATGATATAAAAACATTTGTGCTTTTGGGCTGGGACCCAAAGGGCTAGGAGAGAGATAGACACAACAACGGAAGTGTAGAAGGGATTAATTTGCATTTTTGAATTTTTTTGTTTATATTCGATTTGAGGTATTTGAATTTTTTTTTTGGATCCAATAGGGGTAAAATCCGGATCCAGCGATAGGTTTTTTTTAGACAGAAGTAGGCAGGTAGACTAATGTAGAAGAATCCAAGTCGTCTATGAACTTTGAATTTACAATTCCACCCTCAAGCTTCTCTCACACTCTTACACATTCTTATAAAATAATTTTCTAGAATTTATCCTATTGAATATAAATTAGAATGAGAACTCAAATTAAATACTTCAATAGTTTTTCTTAAATATTAAATCGTAAACCTCATTAAAAAAATACATAAATTTAATAGATAGACCTAGTACATCATCTCAGCGTATATACTAGCTAATGAATAAAAGACACAATATAAATATACTTTAAATAAATAACTTTGTTTTTTTTTTTTTTTTTTTTTTTTGCCTTGAAATAACTTTAGTTAACATATGATTATAACCTAATAAGTTTTGTTAAATAACTCATATCTCTTTTTTAAGCTGATAAAAATAATTTATCATATATATTTAAAAAATATGTTTTTTCATGTATAAATATAATACAAGTGTCACTAGTTTTGTGAAATTTTTTTTCTATTACCAATTGGACATGGTTGACCCTAGATCACAAATTGAAACTTGCCATCTATGGTTCATCACGTCCAATCGTGTTTTAAAAATTAAAAAAAAAAAAACTAGTAACACTTCTATTATATATATATATAAGTTATTTTTTAGTTATTAAGATAAATTATTGTTTTAGGAAAAAATAAGGTTGGATTAATTATGAAAAATTAGTATGTTGTAATCACATGTTACTCAAAATTATTTATTTTGAGTACATTTATATTGTTTCTCTCATTCATTGGTTGGTCCATACACTGATATGACGGACAGATTCAACTAATAATTTCTCAGATATAAACTATAACATAAGAATTTATAAATAACTTAAGCATAAATTCTTAAATTAAACAAATTATTAAACACACGCTTTACACGATATCCTACTTATATAAATTCTTATAGTATTATTAAAGCAATCTTATCTTTTAATTTAATATATCAAAATAATATGTAGTATATATTTTTTATTGTTGACTGCGACTTTAGGCACAGAAAAGATTTAAATTATGCTAAAATATTATAATTATCAATTTTATCATGTGTTATTATTTTATTTAATCAATGAGATTTTTTTTTTAAAAAAAATACTATAAGTAAATAAACTCTAAAGCAAGAAGATACTTAATCATAATATTTAAAATTTAAAATTTAAAATTTAAAATTTAAATGATTCATACATGCTCAATGATTTCGAAAAAATAAGAATCGAACCGAGCATAACTCAAAAAAAAAATTCTGGAAGCGAAAATTTCTGGTCTTGTTTTTTGTTGGTTTTTTTTATTATTGTTTTGTTTTCGGTCTTTAAAATTAAAAGTATGTGGAGATTGAAACAATTATCTAACTACATATGATATAAATAAATATATATATATATATATATATATATATATTATTAGTTAATCTTCATTAATAATTTATATATCTAGTTAATATAAATTGTAAAACATACATTTTCAATGAATTTATTTTTCTACTTTTATTTAATATTTTATTTCATTGCTTCCATGGAAACTATTTATTTTATATCGTATATTCTTTTGTCCATTTTTTTACTAAAGGAAATCGGACCAAAATATAAATGCCTAGCAGAATTAAAATATATATATATATATATAATCGGTACGGCTGGATGAATTGGTTTTACCCTTAATCTCATGGGAGACTCTAGCTAGTTTTAATGTTGTATTGTTTGTTTTTTTTCACGATGTTTTATCTATTATTAAGTTATTATTTATTTATTACTACATTTAGTGGTAAAAATAATAATTTATAACTACATTGTCTAATCTGATAAATGGCAATTATGGAAGAATGAAACAACATAAGTAAAAAAATGGAAATCGTTTGTACTTGAAGTTGTCAGTGTCAGAGGGCCCTCTTCTCCTTTTGCCTCTACTTTCGGTGAATTTTTCACCGGCAATTACAAGTTGGAAAATTACTACGGTGGTTCACTAGTACAGCAACACTTAACGGCGTGAATAACACCTGTTAAAAAATAATATCGGATTGTGTCTATGGGTGGAAAACCGTTTCGTTTTACCAAACCGTTTTCTATAATTTAATTTTTATTTCTTTTACAAAAGCATGGTTGCTTTCATATGATGGTAGCAAGTCCCCTAAATATGGTGTACGTCAAATAGACGGTCTCATTTATTTTGCTTAGAGACCCACTTAACCACACTTATTTATCTATCTAATAAAACAATTAATAAAAAAAAAGGTGTGAGAAGAATTCTGTGTTTATTTGAAAAGTAAAGCGTGAAATAGTTTATGTAATGTACTTTGAATGATTATTTTTTACTTAGATAGAAATTGATGTAAACAAATCGAGTCAAATAGAGTATCGATTGATCAAGATTAAACCAACTTGACTAAAAACTACACACAGATTGAAATCGATCGAGTTCTGATCGCAATTGCATCCAAACTCGACATATTTGAGTTCCACTCGATTAGTAAACCCATTATATATAATAGATATAACAATAAATTGGAATTTTTCATTAAAAAAAAAATCGAGATAGTCTCAACTCGATTCAAACGTGGCCGAGTTATGTAGAACCGCACCGGACCTACCTATACAATATCGGATTCTTCTATTTTGTGATCGAGTGTATCTGATCACAAAATAGCCGGTCCCTTCTTCTAAGACCTATTTTTCGCATTCGCGGATTTGGGATTTTCTAGCAAGACGCTTCTTCCTTCTTCCGGAGACGGCACTCTGTGAAGATCCTCCTCATCAAAGAAGCCCTAATTCAAGAAGATGAGTGCTCAATCTCAACGTAGCGAAATCAACGATGATATCATACACAGCATCTTCACCTGGCTGCCGGCGAAGTATATATGCCGATTCAAATGTGTGGGTAAAACATTTCTATCAATCATCTCTTCTAAGGCGTTTGTGGATTCCCACGCTGCTCGCTCTACATCGGAGCCGAATCTCTTAGTCACGGTAACCTGTGGCAAATCCCGGTATGTGTTCATAGCGGCGCCAGAGCAACAGAACGACGACAGCTCTCTGGTTTTCAGGCATTCAGTAACAATGCCAGTCAAAGTCCTAGATCCCGATTATATTCTTCATATCTTGCCTGGAGATTGCCAATCTGTGGAGGGCCTGATATTCAGCCAATGTTCCAAGGAGCTGATACGAATCGGAAACCCTAGCATCAACAAACGATCTGTACTTTCATCTGCTTTTTCACCAGTTGATCCGACATCAATCCCCAGGCAGGATGTTTCCCTCGGATTCGACCCCGTTGAAGGTAAGCACAAGTTGCTACATTCTGCTTCTATCGGTCTGGAGAGTGAGTACCGTGTTGTCACGATAGGTGATGATTCTTGGAGGATGATAGAAGATGGCCCTCATTTCTATTCTCGTAATTTCAATAGCTTTTATGAAATTTATATCGATGGAGTGATCTACTACAAAGGTTGGATTAAGTGGGCTTCTAAAGGGCTAAATGGGTTTTACATGGTAGCATTTAATTGTAGAACAGAGAGTTTTCAGGCTGTGGGGCTTAAAGGATTCAGCCGTGATCCTTATGCATGGAGGTTGGTAGATTTCCAAGGAAAGGTCGGTATGATTGATTACCCTGTTTCTATAACGGATGTTAAAAATCCTTATGAAGATCAGCCCCCTCTTCAATTGTGGGTTATGGAGAACTTCGAAAATCAAGAATGGAGATTACAGTTTACTCGTCATGATGATGAGGTTGAGTATCCAAAATATCAACTAGCCGGCAGCACCACTGATGGGGAACTAATATTTGCTGTGCTTGAATTTGGTTACGTGAGGAACAACCAATATGTGGATTCTTTTTCATTGCATTTCTATGATATGACGAACGGTGACTTCAAGAGGAGCCGAAAAGTTATTCTTCCACAAGTGTATGGGCTTGAGTTAACAAGTCAAGTAAAGATCATGGCAATGAGTCATGTTGAGACGTTGCTATCATTAGAAGATGAGGAAAGGCTAAATGCGATGTTAAGGATAGAGGACGAATTAGTTGCTGACATGAAGAAGATCGTGGTGATGTATGAAGATTGGAGAAAGGGTGCTACCCCAGCTGAAATTGACAGCTTCGATGATGCAATTCATTTCTGGTTAGAAGCTGCAGCTGATGTCCTCTCTCTGGATGAAGCTAATGAGGACAACCTCGAGAACATGAAGGTAATGCTGTCCTCAATTGAAGAGAGTATTAATGAGGCCGTCTCTAATCGCGAGGTGCCGAAGGAAACTGGTGAAAAAATATGAAGATTTTTGGGGCCGGGGCCGGGGCGGGCAGATATGAGGTTAACAAGTTTACTTTGCTTCTAATATTTTGTGTGAATTGATGTCTGTTATTACTATCATGCTACCTCTATCTACGTTTCTGATATTGCTATGTTTTGATGCCGTTGAATACCTAGTTTCCTTGATTGATAAAGGAGGTGGAGTGCTGATTTTTTTAGTCACAAATTAATGAGGTCTTCAGGGTGGGGTAACCAACAGATAGCAAAGGTTCGAACTCTTTGAAGTTTGAAATCGATTATTTTTTTAACTATTCTACACATTCGAGTTGACACACGAATGCATGATGCATATGTAGCTAAGATATGAATCAGCTAATAATATGGTTCCGCTCTCAAATAAGTAGCTAAGATATGAATTAGCAAATTTAAATATATTACCTTTCCATCCGCATAGAGACTACCAGCAACATTCCGAGCAATTATGATTTTGGAGCTTTCTTTCTATTTGCATTGTCATAATTATACACACAGAGATAATTAGCTCTAAGCCATTACAATCAAAGTCACCTGAGTTTCCCGATACATACAACAAAATAGATGCATACATATTTCACATCTAAGATTATTATTATTAAATAAATGACACCCTAGGTATAAGCTTCCTAGTGATTCTCATCTCTTAGCAAGAATAGATCCATACATATTTCACACCTAAGATTATTATTATTAAATAAAAGTTTGCAAAGAGAAACGAAGATGACCCAAGTCAAATGTTTATATGGCTTAAAGGTTCAATTCCTGCACCTAAATTCAAAATGAGAAAAAGAAAATATCTCGCGTCACGTCATTATGCACCTAAACCATGCCTATCACATTGTTCAATCAGCAGTAGTGTCGTTGACCCAAATATGAGACGACCTCTTTTATTCTAAACAACTGATGACCCCAATCTTATCCAATCCAAGTTTCATGAGAATCGCTTAGTGGGACAACTATCGTTGGCGATGACCCATAATTGGAGGAGGACGTCCGGACGGTAGAGTTGGGTCATCGACCCAAACTCTCCAATTGAGTTGGGGCATCGACCTAACTCACTAATGGAGTTCGAAAATAGTTGCCTTTATCGATTCATCGGTTCAAGCAAGGTTATTTCTCGTTGACCATGTCCGAGGAGAAGGTCGTTGACCATGACCGAAGAAAGTAGATGCGGTCCCTGTGCTTATGATAACTTAATGTATCATATGTGCTTAGCATAAAGTCAACTAAAACCAACAAAAGTTCTCCACCGGTGGATCTCGACCGTACGACGAAGATGAACGGGCCGGTCGTGAAGCTAAAGATAAGCTTCGACCTGGAGTACTCTGAAACTTCGATCGGATTCTTCCACACACGTCCATCCGACCGCCCGATTCGACCATGGTGGCGATGTTTGCTCGTGAGAAACCGGCTGGTATGGAACCTTCACCTATGTTCCCTATGTTGCAGTTCCTTGTCTTGGAAGTGAGTGAATTGATGTGTTCTCTAACGATGTCGCTCCATTGCGGTTAGAGTGATGGCTCGATTTCGACGAGACTGGATCGGAGGGTGGAAGGATCGGTCGCTATGGGTTCGTCTTTGCCATGGGTGTTTATACAGGCCCATACACTGTGAATGGGTTGACCCCTTTATTAAAGAGGATTAGGTGTTCACGAGCTCGGAATTCAGTGAAGGCTCCTTGTACGGGGATCCCTTCATCGTCTCTCTTCATTCCTCATATTGCTCAGTACAGTTATTCCCACATATACTTTAGCTTCATATATATGTGGGGAGGTATGAGGTACGTGCCCAAAAACTGAGATACTCACGAAATCAAACACGGCTTCAGGTCACCAGTGCATACTTGTTGGAGATTTGGACTTGGTCGTTCTTCAGTTGTTGAAGAGGCGATAATCAAACAGAGGAAGGTCGATCGCGTCCGGGGAGTCTCCGCACCGATGGGCGTCCGTAGCTTTAGGTCGACCGCGCCCGGGTTTTCCATAGCTTCGGGATGGACCATGCTTTGGGATTTTCCACTCCGAGGGTCGTCAGCCTTTGGAAGTTCGTCGATCATGAGGTGCACTTGCGCTAAAGGATGGTCGTCCGCATCCCAAAAAAACGTTTTCACACACAGGTGAGTTGTCCGTGTGATGGATATACGCCCAATTTGAACCCGTTGACTTGCAATTCATATTGTTTTCTTCACCCCGTTACCGATTATAAATCGAAACTTTGACCCGAAACACCCCGCCGAAACTCCAACGGTCCGGTCGAGGCAAAAATACTCGTCCGGGTCACGCGACGAACTCACCTAGGTGAGATCGGGTGGCCACACCCGATCACCCCTAGGGGAGATCGGGTGGCCATACCTGATCTCCCCTAGGGAGGGGTTGGGTGGCCACACCCAACCCCTACCCTTAGGGGTCGGATTTTACTCCGCCCCCAAGGGCCCTGACACCGTTTCCCGACCTCCATACTTAGATTATTTCCGCCAACCTCTCCACGCTTTAAGGTTTTAATTATGTGATTAAGGACTAATTAATTGTGTTTAGAGGTTAACGATGTCATTAAGCCACCTTAATGACACCGTTGCCTATAAATACAACCATTTCACCATTCATTTGATCATCTTGGCAATTTGTGAATCTTAGCTCTAGCTTCTCTCTAGAATTTGTGCTTTCTCTCTCTAAGGAGACATACTTACTTAGGCATCGGAGAGGGCTCATCAAGCACCACCCCCCCCCCCCCTCTCCGTGCTTGATACTGCCCCTTGTGCAGGGTCAAGAGGAGGAAGCAGAAGGCGATAAAGCGAAGTGATCAACCCGAAGAGCAGACAACCCGATCCATCTTAATGGGAGATAAGTTTTAGGTAGACGATCCGTTGACCTAAACCTTATAACCTAACACTTGGTGCCGTCCGTGGGTTTTGAACAGAAAGCCTGGCAATCACGAGAGCTATGGCGAATAGCCAACCATCTAGAGAGACTCGCCCACCTGGGGGCAATAGGCAAGAAGATCAACCTATGCCTCCAGCAAGGCAGCCTAACCCAGGAAAAAGTCCTGCACATCCTGAACCTCAAGTAGCCCCAGAAGCACCCTAGCCCAACAACCAGGGGGAGGACC
>JAPTYO010000015.1:0-17500 GCA_036873135.1 Clarkia xantiana subsp. parviflora
ACTTTCCTATAATAATTGGTGTGGAAATTGAAAGCATAAACTGAGCTCCATCAATCTTTTTTTTTTTAATATATATATATTGTTTTGGAAGTTGCAACAAAAATATAAAGATCCCGCTCGCTCATAAATGCTGCAGCAAAGTTTAATTTGATTCATTGAATTACCAAAAACCAGTAGATAACAAAAAAAAAAGAAAATCGATGAACAGAAACCGAGCACGATGCATATTCTTTGTTGCAATATCTACCATGGGGTGAACCTTATCTATTAAACCCACAACGCACGAGAATTGGATGTGTAGTGCAAGTTGATAATAATTCTTCTTTACTGCCTTTAGCCTTGTTTTTATGTCCATCATGCATGCAAATTATTTAGGAAAGGAACCGTCCGATTAAACCCCTCCTCTATAAACTTTTGGAAGCAAACACATATAAGAAATCATCAAACTTAAGAAAATGTTGTGGGATAGTTTGAAGTTTACATTAACAATCAAGAAAGAAACATGTCTTTTGTTTGGAACTATGAAGTTATTTGATTGCTCGAACTATTAGTAAAAAAAGCTTATATAATAAATGGAATGTTTACCTCATCTAATACACACAGATAGTTTGAAGAATTCAATTACCTAAGAAGTGTAGTTAGGTGAGAGAGTATATTTCCGGTTGAACAGTATATTAATAAAATACATTGTGCAGCTGATTTTGATGTGAGATAATAGAACCTCTCAATAATCTACCAACGCACCAGTGGTCTAGTGGTAGAATAGTACCCTGCCACGGTACAGACCCGGGTTCGATTCCCGGCTGGTGCACAAGCTTATGAATGGAGCTATGATGAATTGCTACTAGTGGTGGATAGGGTTCATCACGACTTTCCTATAATAATTGGTGTGGAAATTGTAAGCATAAACTGAGCTCTATCATCTTTTATATATATATTGTTTTGGTAGTTGCAACAAAAATATAAAGATCCCGCTCGCTCATAAATGCTGCAGCAAAGTTTAATTTGATTCATTGAATTACCAAAACCAGTAGATAACAAAAAAATGAAAATCGATGAACAGAAAACACGAGCACACATATTCTTTGTTGCAATATCTACCATGGGGTGAACCTTATCTATTAAACCCACAACGCACGAGAATTGGATGTGTAGTGCAAGTTGATAATAATTCTTCTTTACTGCCTTTAGCCTTGTTTTTATGTCCATCATGCATGCAAATTATTTAGGAAAGGAACCGTCCGATTAAACCCCTCCTCTATAAACTTTTGGAAACAAACACATATAAGAAATCATCAATTTAAGAAAATGTTGTGGGATAGTTTGAAGTTTACATTAACAATCAAGAAAGAAACATGTCTTTTGTTTGGAACTATGAAGTTATTTGATTGCTCGAACTATTAGTAAAAAAAGCTTATATAATAAATGGAATGTTTACCTCATCTAATACACACAGATAGTTTGAAGAATTCAATTACCTAAGAAGTGTAGTTAGGTGAGAGAGTATATTTCCGGTTGAACAGTATATTAATAAAATACATTGTGCAGCTGATTTTGATGTGAGATAATAGAACCTCTCAATAATCTACCAACGCACCAGTGGTCTAGTGGTAGAATAGTACCCTGCCACGGTACAGACCCGGGTTCGATTCCCGGCTGGGCAAAAAGCTGTGCACAAGCTTATGAATTGAGCTATGAATGAATTGCTACTAGTTTGGATATTGTTCATCACTACAAAAATATAAAGATCCCGCTCGCTCATAAATGCTGCAGCAAAGTTTAATTTGATTCATTGAATTACCAAAAACCAGTAGATAACAAAAAAAAAAAAAATCGATGAACAGAAAACACGAGCACTGCATATTCTTTGTTGCAATATCTACCATGGGGTGAACCTTATCTATTAAACCCACAACGCACGAGAATTGGATGTGTAGTGCAAGTTGATAATAATTCTTCTTTACTGCCTTTAGCCTTGTTTTTATGTCCATCATGCATGCAAATTATTTAGGAAAGGAACCGTCCGATTAAACCCCTCTCTATAAACTTTTGGAAGCAAACACATATAAGAATCATCAAACTTAAGAAAAATGTTGTGGGATAGTTTGAAGTTTACATTAACAATCAAGAAAGAAACATGTCTTTTGTTTGGAACTATGAAGTTATTTGATTGCTCGAACTATTAGTAAAAAAAGCTTATATAATAAATGGAATGTTTACCTCATCTAATACACACAGATAGTTTGAAGAATTCAATTACCTAAGAAGTGTAGTTAGGTGAGAGAGTATATTTCCGGTTGAACAGTATATTAATAAAATACATTGTGCAGCTGATTTTGATGTGAGATAATAGAACCTCTCAATAATCTACCAACGCACCAGTGGTCTAGTGGTAGAATAGTACCCTGCTACAGATTCGTTCCCGGCTGGTGCACAAGCTTATGAATGGAGCTATGATGAATTGCTACTAGTGGTGGATAGGGTTCATCACGACTTTCCTATAATTGGTTGTGGAAATTGTAAGCATAAACTGAGCTCCATCAATCTTTTTTTTTTATATATATATATTGTTTTGGAAGTTGCAACAAAAATATAAAGATCCCGCTCGCTCATAAATGCTGCAGCAAAGTTTAATTTGATTCATTGAATTACCAAAAACCAGTAGATAACAAAAAAAAAAAAAATCGATGAACAGAAAACACGAGCACTGCATATTCTTTGTTGCAATATCTACCATGGGGTGAACCTTATCTATTAAACCCACAACGCACGAGAATTGGATGTGTAGTGCAAGTTGATAATAATTCTTCTTTACTACTGCCTTTAGCCTTGTTTTTTATGTCCATCATGCATGCAAATTATTTAGGAAAGGAACCGTCCGATAAACCCCTCCTCTATAAACTTTTGGAAAACAACACATATAAGAAATCATCAAACTTAAGAAAAATGTTGTGGGATAGTTTGAAGTTTACATTAACAATCAAGAAAGAAACATGTCTTTTGTTTGGAACTATGAAGTTATTTGATTGCTCGAACTATTAGTAAAAAAAGCTAAACTTATATAATATGGAATGTTTACCTCATCTAATACACACAGATAGTTTGAAGAATTCAATTACCTAAGAAGTGTAGTTAGGTGAGAGAGTATATTTCCGGTTGAACAGTATATTAATAAAATACATTGTGCAGCTGATTTTGATGTGAGATAATAGAACCTCTCAATAATCTACCAACGCACCAGTGGTCTAGTGGTAGAATAGTACCCTGCCACGTACGACCAGGGTCGGGTTCGATTCCCGGCTGGTGCACAAGCTTATGAATGGAGCTATGATGAATTGCTACTAGTGGTGGATAGGGTTCATCACGACTTTCCTATAATAATTGGTGTGGAAATTGAAAGCATAAACTAGGCTCCATCAATCTTTTTTTTTTATATATATATATATATTATATGTATATATATAGTTAGTTGCAACAAAAATATAAGATCCCGCTCGCTCATAAATGTTGCAGCAAAGTTTAATTTGATTCATTGAATTACCAAAACTAGTAGATAACAAAAAAATGAAAATCGATGAACAGAAAACACGAGCACTGCATATTCTTTGTTGCAATATCTACCATGGGGTGAACCTTATCTATTAAACCCACAACGCACGAGAATTGGATGTGTAGTGCAAGTTGATAATAATTCTTCTTTACTGCCTTTAGCCTTGTTTTTATGTCCATCATGCATGCAAATTATTTAGGAAAGGATCCGTCCGATTAAACCCCTCCTCTATAAACTTTTGGAAACAAACACATATAAGAAATCATCAAACTTAAGAAAAATGTTGTGGGATAGTTTGAAGTTTACATTAACAATCAAGAAAGAAACATGTCTTTTGTTGGAACTATGAAGTTATTTGATTGCTCGAACTATTAGTAAAAAAAGCTTATATAATAATGGAATGTTTACCTCATCTAATACACACAGATAGTTTGAAGAATTCAATTACCTAAGAAGTGTAGTTAGGTGAGAGAGTATATTTCCGGTTGAACAGTATATTATTAAAATACATTGTGCAGCTGATTTTGATGTGAGATAATAGAACCTCTCAATAATCTACCAACGCACCAGTGGTCTAGTGGTAGAATAGTACCCTGCCACGGTACAGACCCGGGTTCGATTCCCGGCTGGTGCACAAGCTTATGAATGGAGCTATGATGAATTGCTACTAGTGGTGGATAGGGTTCATCACGACTTTCCTATAATAATTGGTGTGGAAATTGAAAGCATAAACTGAGCTCCATCAATCTTTTTTTTATTATATATATATATTGTTTTGGTAGTTGCAACAAAAATATAAAGATCCCGCTCGCTCATAATGCTGCAGCAAAGTTTAATTTGATTCATTGAATTACCAAAAACAGTAGATAACAAAAAAAAATGAAAATCGATGAACAGAAAACACGAGCACTGCATATTCTTTGTTGCAATATCTACCATGGGGTGAACCTTATCTATTAAACCCACAACGCACGAGAATTGGATGTGTAGTGCAAGTTGATAATAATTCTTCTTTACTGCCTTTAGCCTTGTTTTTATGTCCATCATGCATGCAAATTATTTAGGAAAGGATCCGTCCGATTAAACCCCTCCTCTATAAACTTTTGGAAACAAACAATATAAGAAATCATAAACTTAGAAAAATGTTGTGGGATAGTTTGAAGTTTACATTAACAATCAAGAAAGAAACATGTCTTTTGTTTGGAACTATGAAGTTATTTGATTGCTCGAACTATTAGTAAAAAAAGCTTATATAATAAATGGAATGTTTACCTCATCTAATACACACAGATAGTTTGAAGAATTCAATTACCTAAGAAGTGTAGTTAGGTGAGAGAGTATATTTCCGGTTGAACAGTATATTAATAAAATACATTGTGCAGCTGATTTTGATGTGAGATAATAGAACCTCTCAATAATCTACCAACGCACCAGTGGTCTAGTGGTAGAATAGTAACTTTTGCCACGGTACAGACCCGGGTTTGATTCGCGGCTGGTGCACAAGCTTATGAATGGAAGTTATGATGAATTGGCTAAATCGATGAACAGAAGATACGAGCACTGCATATTCTTTGTTGCAATATCTACCATGGGGTGAACCTTATCTATTAAACCCACAACGCACGAGAATTGGATGTGTAGTGCAAGTTGATAATAATTCTTCTTTACTGCCTTTAGCCTTGTTTTTATGTCCATCATGCATGCAAATTATTTAGGAAAGGAACCGTCCGATTAAACCCCTCCTCTATAAACTTTTGGAAACAAACACATATAAGAAATCATCAAACTTAAGAAAATGTTGTGGGATAGTTTGAAGTTTACATTAACAATCAAGAAAGAAACATGTCTTTTGTTTGGAACTATGAAGTTATTTGATTGCTCGAACTATTAGTAAAAAAAGCTTATATAATAAATGGAATGTTTACCTCATCTAATACACACAGATAGTTTGAAGAATTCAATTACCTAAGAAGTGTAGTTAGGTGAGAGAGTATATTTCCGGTTGAACAGTATATTAATAAAATACATGTGCAGCTGATTTTGATGTGAGATAATAGAACCTCTCAATAATCTACCAACGCACCAGTGGTCTAGTGGTAGAATAGTACCCTGCCACGGTACAGACCCGGGTTCGATTCCCGGCTGGTGCACAAGCTTATGAATGGAGCTATGATGAATTGCTACTAGTGGTGGATAGGGTTCATCACGACTTTCCTATAATAATTGGTGTGGAAATTGAAAGCATAAACTGAGCTCCATCAATCTTTTTTTTATAATATATATATATTGTTTTGGAAGTTGCAACAAAAATATAAAGATCCCGCTCGCTCATAAATGCTGCAGCAAAGTTTAATTTGATTCATTGAATTACCAAAAACCAGTAGATAACAAAAAAAAATCGATGAACAGAAAACACGAGCACTGCATATTCTTTGTTGCAATATCTACCATGGGGTGAACCTTATCTATTAAACCCACAACGCACGAGAATTGGATGTGTAGTGCAAGTTGATAATAATTCTTCTTTACTGCCTTTAGCCTTGTTTTTATGTCCATCATGCATGCAAATTATTTAGGAAAGGAACCGTCCGATTAAACCCCTCCTCTATAAACTTTTGGAAGCAAACATATATAGAAATCATCAAACTTAAGAAAAATGTTGTGGGATAGTTTGAAGTTTACATTAACAATCAAGAAAGAAACATGTCTTTTGTTTGGAACTATGAAGTTATTTGATTGCTCGAACTATTAGTAAAAAAAGCTTATATAATAAATGGAATGTTTACCTCATCTAATACACACAGATAGTTTGAAGAATTCAATTACCTAAGAAGTGTAGTTAGGTGAGAGAGTATATTTCCGGTTGAACAGTATATTAATAAAATACATTGTGCAGCTGATTTTGATGTGAGATAATAGAACCTCTCAATAATCTACCAACGCACCAGTGGTCTAGTGGTAGAATAGTACCCTGCCACGGTACAGACCCGGGTTCGATTCCCGGCTGGTGCACAAGCTTATGAATGGAGCTATGATGAATTGCTACTAGTGGTGGATAGGGTTCATCACGACTTTCCTATAATAATTGGTGTGGAAATTGAAAGCATAAACTGAGCTCCATCAATCTTTTTTTTTTTTTTAATATATATATATTGTTTTGGAAGTTGCAACAAAAATATAAAGATCCCGCTCGCTCATAAATGCTGCAGCAAAGTTTAATTTGATTCATTGAATTACCAAAAACCAGTAGATAACAAAAAAAAAAAAAATCGATGAACAGAAAACACGAGCACTGCATATTCTTTGTTGCAATATCTACCATGGGGTGAACCTTATCTATTAAACCCACAACGCACGAGATTGGATGTGTAGTGCAAGTTGATAATAATTCTTCTTTACTGCCTTTAGCCTTGTTTTTATGTCCATCATGCATGCAAATTATTTAGGAAAGGAACCGTCCGATTAAACCCCTCCTCTATAAACTTTTGGAAGCAAACACATATAAGAAATCATCAAACTTAAGAAAATGTTGTGGGATAGTTTGAAGTTTACATTAACAATCAAGAAAGAAACATGTCTTTTGTTTGGAACTATGAAGTTATTTGATTGCTCGAACTATTAGTAAAAAAAGCTTATATAATAAATGGAATGTTTACCTCATCTAATACACACAGATAGTTTGAAGAATTCAATTACCTAAGAAGTGTAGTTAGGTGAGAGAGTATATTTCCGGTTGAACAGTATATTAATAAAATACATTGTGCAGCTGATTTTGATGTGAGATAATAGAACCTCTCAATAATCTACCAACGCACCAGTGGTCTAGTGGTAGAATAGTACCCTGCCACGGTACAGACCCGGGTTCGATTCCCGGCTGGTGCACAAGCTTATGTCGGAGCTATGATGAATTGCTACTAGTGGTGGATAGGGTTCATCACGACTTTCCTATAATAATTGGTGTGGAAATTGAAAGCATAAACTGTGCTCCATCAATCTTTTTTTTTTTTTTAATATATATATATATGTGTTTTGGAAGTTGCAACAAAAATATAAAGATCCCGCTCGCTCATAAATGCTGCAGCAAAGTTTAATTTGATTCATTGAATTACCAAAAACCAGTAGATAACAAAAAAAAAAAAAATCGATGAACAGAAAACACGAGCACTGCATATTCTTTGTTGCAATATCTACCATGGGGTGAACCTTATCTATTAAACCACAACGCACGAGAATTGGATGTGTAGTGCAAGTTGATAATAGTTCTTCTTTACTGCCTTTAGCCTTGTTTTTATGTCCATCATGCATGCAAATTATTTAGGAAAGGAACCGTCCGATTAAACCCCTCCTCTATAAACTTTTGGAAGCAAACACATATAAGAAATCATCAAACTTAAGAAAAATGTTGTGGGATAGTTTGAAGTTTACATTAACAATCAAGAAAGAAACATGTCTTTTGTTTGGAACTATGAAGTTATTTGATTGCTCGAACTATTAGTAAAAAAAGCTTATATAATAAATGGAATGTTTACCTCATCTAATACACACAGATAGTTTGAAGAATTCAATTACCTAAGAAGTGTAGTTAGGTGAGAGAGTATATTTCCGGTTGAACAGTATATTAATAAAATACATTGTGCAGCTGATTTTGATGTGAGATAATAGAACCTCTCAATAATCTACCAACGCACCAGTGGTCTAGTGGTAGAATAGTACCCTGCCACGGTACAGACCCGGGTTCGATTCCCGGCTGGTGCACAAGCTTATGTCGGAGCTATGATGAATTGCTACTAGTGGTGGATAGGGTTCATCACGACTTTCCTATAATAATTGGTTGGAAATTGAAAGCATAAACTGAGCTCCATCAATCTTTTATTTAGTTTTGGTAGTTGCAACAAAAATATAAAGATCCCGCTCGCTCATAAATGCTGCAGCAAAGTTTAATTTGATTCATTGAATTACCAAAAACTAGTAGATAACAAAAAAAAATGAAAATCGATGAACAGAAAACATGAGCACTGCATATTCTTTGTTGCAATATCTAATATGGGGTGAACCTTATCTATTAAACCCACAACGCACGAGAATTGGATGTGTAGTGCAAGTTGATAATAATTCTTCTTTACTGCCTTTAGCCTTGTTTTTATGTCCATCATGCATGCAAATTATTTAGGAAAGGATCCGTCCGATTAAACCCCTCCTCTATAAACTTTTGGAAGCAAACACATATAAGAAATCATCAAACTTAAGAAAATGTTGTGGGATAGTTTGAAGTTTACATTAACAATCAAGAAAGAAACATGTCTTTTGTTTGGAACTATGAAGTTATTTGATTGCTCGAACTATTAGTAAAAAAAGCTTATATAATAAATGGAATGTTTACCTCATCTAATACACACAGATAGTTTGAAGAATTCAATTACCTAAGAAGTGTAGTTAGGTGAGAGAGTATATTTCCGGTTGAACAGTATATTAATAAAATACATTGTGCAGCTGATTTTGATGTGAGATAATAGAACCTCTCAATAATCTACCAACGCACCAGTGGTCTAGTGGTAGAATAGTACCCTGCCACGGTACAGACCCGGGTTCGATTCCCGGCTGGTGCACAAGCTTATGAATGGAGCTATGATGAATTGCTACTAGTGGTGGATAGGGTTCATCACGACTTTCCTATAATAATTGGTGTGGAAATTGAAAGCATAAACTGAGCTCCATCAATCTTTTTTTTTTTTATATATATATATATATTGTTTTGGAAGTTGCAACAAAATATAAAGATCCCGCTCGCTCATAAATGCTGCAGCAAAGTTTAATTTGATTCATTGAATTACCAAAAACCAGTAGATAACAAAAAAAAAAAAAATCGATGAACAGAAAACACGAGCACTGCATATTCTTTGTTGCAATATCTACCATGGGGTGAACCTTATCTATTAAACCCACAACGCACGAGAATTGGATGTGTAGTGCAAGTTGATAATAATTCTTCTTTACTGCCTTTAGCCTTGTTTTTATGTCCATCATGCATGCAAATTATTTAGGAAAGGACCGTCCGATTAAACCCCTCCTCTATAAACTTTTGGAAGCAAACACATATAAGAAATCATCAAACTTAAGAAAAATGTTGTGGGATAGTTTGAAGTTTACATTAACAATCAAGAAAGAAACATGTCTTTTGTTTGGAACTATGAAGTTATTTGATTGCTCGAACTATTAGTAAAAAAAGCTTATATAATAAATGGAATGTTTACCTCATCTAATACACACAGATAGTTTGAAGAATTCAATTACCTAAGAAGTGTAGTTAGGTGAGAGAGTATATTTCCGGTTGAACAGTATATTAATAAAATACATTGTGCAGCTGATTTTGATGTGAGATAATAGAACCTCTCAATAATCTACCAACGCACCACCAGTGGTCTAGTGGTAGAATAGTACCCTGCCACGGTACAGACCCGGGTTCGATTCCCCGCTGGTGCACAAGCTTATGTCGGAGCTATGATGAATTGCTACTAGTGGTGGATAGGGTTCATCACGACTTTCCTATAATAATTGGTGTGGAAATTGAAAGCATAAACTGAGCTCCATCAATCTTTTTTTTTTTTAATATATATATATATATATTGTTTTGGAAGTTGCAACAAAAATATAAAGATCCCGCTCGCTCATAAATGCTGCAGCAAAGTTTAATTTGATTCATTGAATTACAAAAACCAGTAGATAACAAAAAAAAAAAAAAAAAATCGATGAACAGAAAACACGAGCACTGCATATTCTTTGTTGCAATATCTACCATGGGGTGAACCTTATCTATTAAACCCACAACGCACGAGAATTGGATGTGTAGTGCAAGTTGATAATAATTCTTCTTTACTGCCTTTAGCCTTGTTTTTATGTCCATCATGCATGCAAATTATTTAGGAAAGAACCGTCCGATTAAACCCCTCCTCTATAAACTTTTGGAAGCAAACACATATAAGAAATCATCAAACTTAAGAAAAATGTTGTGGGATAGTTTGAAGTTTACATTAACAATCAAGAAAGAAACATGTCTTTTGTTTGGAACTATGAAGTTATTTGATTGCTCGAACTATTAGTAAAAAAAGCTTATATAATAAATGGAATGTTTACCTCATCTAATACACACAGATAGTTTGAAGAATTCAATTACCTAAGAAGTGTAGTTAGGTGAGAGAGTATATTTCCGGTTGAACAGTATATTAATAAAATACATTGTGCAGCTGATTTTGATGTGAGATAATAGAACCTCTCAATAATCTACCAACGCACCAGTGGTCTAGTGGTAGAATAGTACCCTGCCACGGTACAGACCCGGGTTCGATTCCCGGCTGGTGCACAAGCTTATGTCGGAGCTATGATGAATTGCTACTAGTGGTGGATAGGGTTCATCACGACTTTCCTATAATAATTGGTGTGGAAATTGAAAGCATAAACTGTGCTCCATCAATCTTTTTTTTTTTTTAATATATATATATATTGTTTTGGAAGTTGCAACAAAAATATAAAGATCCCGCTCGCTCATAAATGCTGCAGCAAAGTTTAATTTGATTCATTGAATTACCAAAACCAGTAGATAACAAAAAAAAAAAAAAATCGATGAACAGAAAACACGAGCACTGCATATTCTTTGTTGCAATATCTACCATGGGGTGAACCTTATCTATTAAACCCACAACGCACGAGAATTGGATGTGTAGTGCAAGTTGATAATAATTCTTCTTTACTGCCTTTAGCCTTGTTTTTATGTCCATCATGCATGCAAATTATTTAGGAAAGGAACCCCGATTAAACCCCTCCTCTATAAACTTTTGGAAGCAAACACATATAAGAAATCATCAAACTTAAGAAAAATGTTGTGGGATAGTTTGAAGTTTACATTAACAATCAAGAAAGAAACATGTCTTTTGTTTGGAACTATGAAGTTATTTGATTGCTCGAACTATTAGTAAAAAAAGCTTATATAATAAATGGAATGTTTACCTCATCTAATACACACAGATAGTTTGAAGAATTCAATTACCTAAGAAGTGTAGTTAGGTGAGAGAGTATATTTCCGGTTGAACAGTATATTAATAAAATACATTGTGCAGCTGATTTTGATGTGAGATAATAGAACCTCTCAATAAT
Organism: Clarkia xantiana subsp. parviflora; assembly: GCA_036873135.1. Classification (NCBI taxonomy): domain Eukaryota; kingdom Viridiplantae; phylum Streptophyta; class Magnoliopsida; order Myrtales; family Onagraceae; genus Clarkia; species Clarkia xantiana. The sequence continues at coordinate 11,699 of JAPTYO010000015.1, forward strand.
CTACCAACGCACCAGTGGTCTAGTGGTAGAATAGTACCCTGCCACGGTACAGACCCGGGTTCGATTCCCGGCTGGTGCACAAGCTTATGAATGGAGCTATGATGAATTGCTACTAGTGGTGGATAGGGTTCATCACGACTTTCCTATAATAATTGGTTTGGAAATTGTAAGCATAAACTGAGCTCCATCAATCTTTTTATATATATATATATTTTTTGGTAGTTGCAACAAAAATATAAAGATCCCGCTCATAAATGCTGCAGCAAAGTTTAATTTGATTCATTGAATTACCAAAAACTAGTAGATAACAAAACAAAAAGAAATCGATGAACAGAAAACACGAGCACTGCATATTCTTTGTTGCAATATCTACCATGGGGTGAACCTTATCTATTAAACCCACAACGCACGAGAATTGGATGTGTAGTGCAAGTTGATAATAATTCGTCTTTACTTTACTGCCTTTAGCCTTGTTTTTATGTCCATCATGCATGCAAATTATTTAGGAAAGGATCCGTCCGATTAAACCCCTCCTCTATAAACTTTTGGAAACAAACACATAAGAAATCATAAACTTTAGAAAAATGTTGTGGGATAGTTTGAAGTTTACATTAACAATCAAGAAAGAAACATGTCTTTTGTTTGGAACTATGAAGTTATTTGATTGCTCGAACTATTAGTAAAAAAAGCTTATATAATAAATGGAATGTTTACCTCATCTAATACACACAGATAGTTTGAAGAATTCAATTACCTAAGAAGTGTAGTTAGGTGAGAGAGTATATTTCCGGTTGAACAGTATATTAATAAATACATTGTGCAGCTGATTTTGATGTGAGATAATAGAACCTCTCAATAATCTACCAACGCACCAGTGGTCTAGTGGTAGAATAGTACCCTGCCACGGTACAGACCCGGGTTCGATTCCCGGCTGGTGCACAAGCTTATGAATGGAGCTATGATGAATTGCTACTAGTGGTGGATAGGGTTCATCACGACTTTCCTATAATAATTGGTGTGGAAATTGAAAGCATAAACTGAGCTCCATCAATCTTTTTTTTTTTTTTTTTATATATATATTGTTTTGGAAGTTGCAAAAAAATATAAAGATCCCGCTCGCTCATAAATGCTGCAGCAAAGTTTAATTTGATTCATTGAATTACCAAAAACCAGTAGATAACAAAAAAAAAAAAAAAAATCGATGAACAGAAAACACGAGCACTGCATATTCTTTGTTGCAATATCTACCATGGGGTGAACCTTATCTATTAAACCCACAACGCACGAGAATTGGATGTGTAGTGCAAGTTGATAATAATTCTTCTTTACTGCCTTTAGCCTTGTTTTTATGTCCATCATGCATGCAAATTATTTAGGAAAGGAACCGTCCGATTAAACCCCTCCTCTATAAACTTTTGGAAGCAAACACATATAAGAAATCATCAAACTTAAGAAAAATGTTGTGGGATAGTTTGAAGTTTACATTAACAATCAAGAAAGAAACATGTCTTTTGTTTGGAACTATGAAGTTATTTGATTGCTCGAACTATTAGTAAAAAAGCTTATATAATAAATGGAATGTTTACCTCATCTAATACACACAGATAGTTTGAAGAATTCAATTACCTAAGAAGTGTAGTTAGGTGAGAGAGTATATTTCCGGTTGAACAGTATATTAATAAAATACATTGTGCAGCTGATTTTGATGTGAGATAATAGAACCTCTCAATAATCTACCAACGCACCAGTGGTCTAGTGGTAGAATAGTACCCTGCCACGGTACAGACCCGGGTTCGATTCCCGGCTGGTGCACAAGCTTATGAATGGAGCTATGATGAATTGCTACTAGTGGTGGATAGGGTTCATCACGACTTTCCTATAATAATTGGTGTGGAAATTGAAAGCATAAACTGAGCTCCATCAATCTTTTTTTTTTTTTATATATATATATTGTTTTGGAAGTTGCAACAAAAATATAAAGATCCCGCTCGCTCATAAATGCTGCAGCAAAGTTTAATTTGATTCATTGAATTACCAAAAACCAGTAGATAACAAAAAAAAAAAATCGATGAACAGAAAACACGAGCACTGCATATTCTTTGTTGCAATATCTACCATGGGGTGAACCTTATCTATTAAACCCACAACGCACGAGAATTGGATGTGTAGTGCAAGTTGATAATAATTCTTCTTTACTGCCTTTAGCCTTGTTTTTATGTCCATCATGCATGCAAATTATTTAGGAAAGGAACCGTCCGATTAAACCCCTCCTCTATAAACTTTTGGAAGCAAACACATATAAGAAATCATCAAACTTAAGAAAATGTTGTGGGATAGTTTGAAGTTTACATTAACAATCAAGAAAGAAACATGTCTTTTGTTTGGAACTATGAAGTTATTTGATTGCTCGAACTATTAGTAAAAAAAGCTTATATAATAAATGGAATGTTTACCTCATCTAATACACACAGATAGTTTGAAGAATTCAATTACCTAAGAAGTGTAGTTAGGTGAGAGAGTATATTTCCGGTTGAACAGTATATTAATAAAATACATTGTGCAGCTGATTTTGATGTGAGATAATAGAACCTCTCAATAATCTACCAACGCACCAGTGGTCTAGTGGTAGAATAGTACCCTGCCACGGTACAGACCCGGGTTCGATTCCCGGCTGGTGCACAAGCTTATGAATGGAGCTATGATGAATTGCTACTAGTGGTGGATAGGGTTCATCACGACTTTCCTATAATAATTGGTGTGGAAATTGAAAGCATAAACTGAGCTCCATCAATCTTTTTTTTTTTATATATATATATATATTGTTTTGGAAGTTGCAACAAAAATATAAAGATCCCGCTCATAAATGCTGCAGCAAAGTTTAATTTGATTCATTGAATTACCAAAAACCAGTAGATAACAAAAAAAAAAAAAAAATCGATGAACAGAAAACACGAGCACTGCATATTCTTTGTTGCAATATCTACCATGGGGTGAACCTTATCTATTAAACCCACAACGCACGAGAATTGGATGTGTAGTGCAAGTTGATAATATTTCTTCTTTACTGCCTTTAGCCTTGTTTTTATGTCCATCATGCATGCAAATTATTTAGGAAAGGAACCGTCCGATTAAACCCCTCCTCTATAAACTTTTGGAAGCAAACACATATAAGAAATCATCAAACTTAAGAAAAATGTTGTGGGATAGTTTGAAGTTTACATTAACAATCAAGAAAGAAACATGTCTTTTGTTTGGAACTATGAAGTTATTTGATTGCTCGAACTATTAGTAAAAAAAGCTTATATAATAAATGGAATGTTTACCTCATCTAATACACACAGATAGTTTGAAGAATTCAATTACCTAAGAAGTGTAGTTAGGTGAGAGAGTATATTTCCGGTTGAACAGTATATTAATAAAATACATTGTGCAGCTGATTTTGATGTGAGATAATAGAACCTCTCAATAATCTACCAACGCACCAGTGGTCTAGTGGTAGAATAGTACCCTGCCACGGTACAGACCCGGGTTCGATTCCCGGCTGGTGCACAAGCTTATGAATGGAGCTATGATGAATTGCTACTAGTGGTGGATAGGGTTCATCACGACTTTCCTATAATAATTGGTGTGGAAATTGAAAGCATAAACTGAGCTCTATCAATCTTTCTTTTTTTTTATATATATATATATATATATATATGTTTTGGAAGTTGCAACAAAAATAAAAGATCCCGCTCGCTCATAAATGTTGCAGCAATGTTTAATTTGATTCATTGAATTACCAAAAACCAGTAGATAACAAAAAAATGAAAATCGATGAACAGAAAACATGAGCACTGCATATTCTTTGTTGCAATATCTAATATGGGGTGAACCTTATCTATTAAACCCACAACGCACGAGAATTGGATGTGTAGTGCAAGTTGATAATAATTCTTCTTTACTGGCCTTTAGCCTTGTTTTTATGTCCATCATATGAATCAAATAAACCTTTAAGAAAAATTTGTGGGATAGTTTGAAGTTTACATTAACAATCAAGAAAGAAACATGTCTTTTGTTTGGAACTATGAAGTTATTTGATTGCTCGAACTATTAGTAAAAAAAGCTTATATAATAAATGGAATGTTTACCTCATCTAATACACACAGATAGTTTGAAGAATTCAATTACCTAAGAAGTGTAGTTAGGTGAGAGAGTATATTTCCGGTTGAACAGTATATTAATAAAATACATTGTGCAGCTGATTTTGATGTGAGATAATAGAACCTCTCAATAATCTACCAACGCACCAGTGGTCTAGTGGTAGAATAGTACCCTGCCACGGTACAGACCCGGGTTCGATTCCCGGCTGGTGCACAAGCTTATGAATGGAGCTATGATGAATTGCTACTAGTGGTGGATAGGGTTCATCACGACTTTCCTATAATAATTGGTGTGGAAATTGAAAGCATAAACTGAGCTCCATCAATCTTTTTTTTTTTTTAATATATATATATATTGTTTTGGAAGTTGCAACAAAAATATAAAGATCCCGCTCGCTCATAAATGCTGCAGCAAAGTTTAATTTGATTCATTGAATTACCAAAAACCAGTAGATAACAAAAAAAAAAAGAAAATCGATGAACAGAAAACACGAGCACTGCATATTCTTTGTTGCAATATCTACCATGGGGTGAACCTTATCTATTAAACCCACAACGCACGAGAATTGGATGTGTAGTGCAAGTTGATAATAATTCTTCTTTACTGCCTTTAGCCTTGTTTTTATGTCCATCATGCATGCAAATTATTTAGGAAAGAAACCGTCCGATTAAACCCCTCCTCTATAAACTTTTGGAAGCAAACACATATAAGAAATCATCAAACTTAAGAAAAATGTTGTGGGATAGTTTGAAGTTTACATTAACAATCAAGAAAGAAACATGTCTTTTGTTTGGAACTATGAAGTTATTTGATTGCTCGAACTATTAGTAAAAAAAGCTTATATAATAAATGGAATGTTTACCTCATCTAATACACACAGATAGTTTGAAGAATTCAATTACCTAAGAAGTGTAGTTAGGTGAGAGAGTATATTTCCGGTTGAACAGTATATTAATAAAATACATTGTGCAGCTGATTTTGATGTGAGATAATAGAACCTCTCAATAATCTACACCAACGCACCAGTGGTCTAGTGGTAGAATAGTACCCTGCCACGGTACAGACCCGGGTTCGATTCCCGGCTGGTGCACAAGCTTATGAATGAGCTATGATGAATTGCTACTAGTGGTGGATAGGGTTCATCACGACTTTCCTATAATAATTGGTGTGGAAATTGAAAGCATAAACTGAGCTCCATCAATCTTTTTTTTTTTAATATATATATATATTGTTTTGGAAGTTGCAACAAAATATAAAGATCCCGCTCGCTCATAAATGCTGCAGCAAAGTTTAATTTGATTCATTGAATTACCAAAACCAGTAGATAACAAAAAAAAAAAAAAATCGATGAACAGAAAACACGAGCACTGCATATTCTTTGTTGCAATATCTACCATGGGGTGAACCTTATCTATTAAACCCACAACGCACGAGAATTGGATGTGTAGTGCAAGTTGATAATAATTCTTCTTTACTGCCTTTAGCCTTGTTTTTATGTCCATCATGCATGCAAATTATTTAGGAAAGGAACCGTCCGATTAAACCCCTCCTCTATAAACTTTTGGAAGCAAACACATATAAGAAATCATCAAACTTAAGAAAATGTTGTGTGGATAGTTTGAAGTTTACATTAACAATCAAGAAAGAAACATGTCTTTT